>JAHWFP010054006.1:31993-54335 GCA_023313725.1 Lithobius niger | reverse complement strand
TGCTGACTATCGAAAATTTGTTGTTTTTCATGTGATTGTGAAAATAAGCGTCAATTTAAGGTGATTTTTCAACTTTAAAATGAATTTTCACAGTAGACCATGTGACATTTTCAAACTTGTCCGGGTGTGAAAGCCCTCCTTTTTTGGGAAATGAAGGGAACAAGTTGCAGCCTACCGGATCCTTGATAGGAGTGGATGAAGGGCTGGGAGCCCCGGACTATACAAGTCCTAACCTGGACCTGCAAAGCCCAAAGGAAGGATCGGAAGGAACAGTCAGTGGAAATTAACAAGGGAGTAGAGGACGGGATTTAATGGCCGGAGTAGCGGATCGATCCTGAGGTGGTAGGCATCAAGTAATGGCGAGTTAGTGACAGTATGTGTAAACCAGATGCCAGACCGAAAGGCTTGGTCCGGAGGATCGTGGGAGGATCCTAGAAGATTCGAGTTGATATTAGTGCAAGAACAATACTTCCTGGTTGAGAGGACCGAGTGGAGTAGACGGCAGGCGGATCGAGGACCGGACCCGTTGAAGAGCAGTGTGCAGCACAGGCGCACAAGGCGAGGGCAGAAGAAAGGATCGTGCTGCATTGACTGAGTATGTATATTCGAAAGGGGCTGCGCAGATGGTCAGAGAAATATTATCCCCTTTCTCCAAACAAAAGCATTCAATGCTGGAAGTGAAGAGAGATGAAAGCTGACAATGTAAAGCCAATCTAGGTGGTGAGGGGGCCAAGTCCAAGGAGGGTGCGCAGAAGTAATGCACCGTGGGTAGCAACGCTGGCAAAAAAAAATGTGCAGTAGGTACTCGAGGGGATCGAGGAATGTAGATTGAGGGATCGGAGGGTTGAGGGTTCGAAGAGATGGAGGTAACATGAGTTTCACCCCGGATTGCGAGTTAGCCGCACGACGGAGTCTCTTGACGAGATACAGCTCTGGTTTACGGAGGACTGGCCTGAAAACGGCGTCTTCGGAGTAGGTGTGTTGTCGGGGCGGAGCATCTTCAAAGCGGAGCGGGGAAGGCCTAAGAACAACCGTCTGACGATTGCCTAGAAAGATGGTACAATAAGTCTTGGGGAAGATCCTTGAAGAGTTCTTCTCTTAGTGCACGCAGGTGCAGACTAGCGAAGGGCTGTCCGCACGGGAACATGTGTGTTAAGGTAAGGTGGTGATGTGGCTCAAATTAGGGAGGCTGCGCAGAACAGGGCTTCCAGCAAAATTTCCTCCGAAATTAGTGAGAAAAGTGAGAACTTGTATTAAAATAGTGAGCACTAAACGTGACTAAACTCGGCACTTTTTTTAATTTATTCCACTGCACACCAGTTATTGGGGCAAATCGTCCTAAAGCAAATTTTTGAAAAGTTCACAGGGTGCATCCAACAAATACAAGAAAATGTAATCCAATGGAAAACTCGTACATCACATTTGTATTTTAGGCTATTCAATGAAACGAGGGATAATAAGACAAGTTTACCACAATATATGCAGTCTGCTTCTCTGCACTGCATTATTTTTCATTTTAACAAATAGACAAACAGGCCTACTCTTTTCTCGTGTTTTTTTTTTTAAAGAAATTTTGATATAATGGTCATTTTCGTTTGCTGATCTGTCGTGCCAAGAGGTCCACTTCTGTTTCCTTTTTTCTTTTCGCAGTGCATGGGCTCCTTCTAACATTCCCTGTGCTAATGGCACTTCTGTTAAGTCATCATTCTGTAAGCTTTTTTTAAATTGCTCACTAGCTTCATGGAGCATCTTGTCTGCACACTTTTTCTAGTTTGCTTCCGATTTTTTGGCCATCTGTAGATCTTTTTATAGTTGTACAATATCCTCCTGCTGTTTTATTTCTTGCGTCGTCTTCTTCCATAGCCTCTTTGTTTCTTTCGCTTATCCTCTTGTACCTTTTTATTTTCTTCCTGAAGATACATTTGATAATTCTGATTTGCTTGATGTGCTGAATGCAGCAACTTTTTAGTTGTTGGGACAAACTCTGGTTTGTTCCCAAATTGGGAACATCTTTAATGCCGAGTCGTGCATTGAGCGTATGCTTTTTCATGGCAGTTTTATTAACAGTTAGAACCTTCCCGAAATTGAGAAGACTCTTTCTATATCTGCACTTTCATAGGACAATGACAGGCTTGCTTTAACAATAATTGCAACAGTAGGATATTTTGATTCGCAAAGTCCATTTGCTATTTTAAACACTTTTCTTCAGAAATGATCAATCCTTTCATTTTCTTCAAGCTTCACATTCATATCTGCAGGAGCTTCCATTCATCCTGTAAACATTCCGTCGGACACCTTCACTTGATGTGGCGACTTTCACGATGCTGTTGCAACTTCTCTCTTTGGCAATTTCCCCAGGCTCAAACATTACCTATGGCCTCTGCATCACATTAGAATAGCCACTACAGCCATCTGCGACACCACTTCCCAGGGAACCACTTTACACTCCGGTCTCTTTTGTCCTCCTGCAAGTCTATGATCCTACACATGTTACTGCCAGAAAAAATCTTTGTATCCACTATGACAGGTGTGTCGTAAAAGACAATCAGTCTTCCCTAGCCGCTGCCCTGAACATGTTGCTGCTTTAACACTCCTCGTTCCACTCCGCTTCAAACCCAGCTTGCGCTCCGCTATACTGTACCACGATTACGGGGACATCAATTGATCAGCTGATTCTCCAGCACCATCCGCATCCTCTGTTCACTTGGAACCTTCTGTCTCCAACATGGTGCTCTTTGCATTACCAACAAAACAGAACTTGTTTAAAAACCCAATGGCACCGTTGTTCAATCCCTTTCTATCCGAACCCTTTGCTCCGTCTCTGTCCGTTCACGCAGCCACTAGTCAAGACATTTGTTCCCACTAGTTCGTCCCTTCATACCAAGGATCATTATGCATGCCTCAAGCTCCAGGTGACGACTCGGAAGGCCACTGCCAAGAAGACTTACTCTCCGGTCCTCAGGATGCATCCTCCTGCTCACTGTAGCCCTCCGTCACCACACGCTTCACTGCCTGTCAGAATAATGAACCCAGCTCGAAACATCAAACACATGCACTCGTGGTCCTCTCTCCCCACACCTTCAAGAAAGGATATAACTACCCGATCTTGTTTTTACTTTGCCTCCATATCTACGAGTCAAAGCACCAATACTAACGATCCTGGGCCTTCCAGCATCCTACTCCTATTCCGCCACAGCAAAATAAATTCACTCTCGGCTACACTAATTTCAGTAACCAGGGAAACCAGAACGAACCGGCATATTAATTTCTTTGCCAGCAACGATCCGCATGTTCCCATCCTCCTCTTGGAATACTCCCTCACCCACTACTGAACACAAATTACGGCTTCTCGCCGGTCCCTCGCCTTCTTCTACGCCGCTCTTTCGATCCCTGGTCCCACATTGTTCCCTTTAAGCAATGCCATTTTCTTCCGAACAAGAGGGGTTATCACTGCCCCGCCTCGGACCCCTGCCTTCCGTGCACTGGCTGTTCCTTGCAATCCTCCAGCGGATCGTTTTGGTGCTCCACTTTCTGTCGGGACCGTCTCACTTATCTTGGCCCTTGCCTTTTTCCCAAGCATGTGTAATCCATGATACTGCATTTCCCTTAGCATCCTTGGCTGATGCTCCCAAGGACTGTTGTCTCAACCCATCTCGGTTGGTAGGAACACCCCTTCTTTTACACATGCGCTCGGGCACCTTTCCAGTCGTAGTAATCCACGTCCAGCTCGTCCCCATCTTTACGGACCTATGCTTGGTCCTGCTTCTGACTCTTGGTCCTGCTTCTGACTCTTATTCCTGCATATCACCAAGCCAAACAGCTGCTCATTTTATCTAGCACCAGCCAGCACTTCGGCTGCCCCAGAACGCAATGCATTTCTACACCGGATATCTACACCTGATGCACCACCTCGGTTTCCTTTCCGGTCCGAGTCTGCCATCCTTTCCAGTACAGGACTAGGGTAAAAAAAATTTTTTTTTAAGAATTAAAAAAAAAAAAAAGTCTTATTACGGTGACTTATCACTTCAACGATCCCTAAGGGTTCCAGTCGCCTGTTGGCAACCGCTGATTCCGGTGGGCCCTTCTGCATCCAGTCCGGTTCCGTAAGCAACCGATGCCTCCAACAACAAACCTCTCAAGACCTACAGCCTCTGATCCGGTTGCCTTCAGGTTCGTTGAGGTCATCAAGGCCCACCTCCTGTGACAAAGTCTGTTGAGTGCATAAATAAAACAAGTAATGGAAATTTTGTAAGGCAACCAAAAACGTATCTTACCAGCAAGACTGGTTGAAGATAGTTTTTGTTGCAAACCGAAAATATACATCACCTGTTTTAAAACAGGCAACCCGGCCTTCCTCCCCTCTCACGTTGCCTTGGTAACGATTGAGTATTGTAAAAAGAGATGAGGATCGCGTGCCAGCATTTATATAGGGAGGACTGTGTCCGCGCATGCGCAGTGGAGTAACTACGGGACTGGGAGGGAAGCCAACTTTCTGTTCTCTGGAAGAAGCAATGAGAACCCAGGAGACTGCATAAATAAAACAGGTAATGAATATTTTCAGTTTGCAATAAAAACTATCTTCACCTGTCTTGCTGGTAAGATACGTGTTTGTGGCAAAATATGAATTAAGCGGCTGAAAAAAAATTTGCTTACAGCGACTTAAAAAGAAAGTTGGTTCTCGTGCAGTTTTCTAAAGAATTCCTTGCGGTGAAATTTTATTTTGAAATAAAAAAGTTATGTGGAATTATTTTTTATTTTGGGTAAAATAAAGAACACTGCCTCATAATACTGTTAAATTTCCATTTAACACAGTCTAATGTAGTCCTTACCAACAACTGCATTCAAGTTAACGTCTTATTCGATAGCACATTTATTACCGCTTGTACTACTGTAACTGATTAACAGCAGCACTTGCTTCTATTCAGTGCTCCTTCGGTTGGCACGTGCTTCATTTTCAGAATGTGTTTTGAGCAGATGATCGGTCAAATTACTAAAAACGCGACAAAAAAGCAACCCATCACTTTCATGTAGTTGTGAGCGATATTGCTTCACTCAAAATATTTACTGGTAAATGTGCTTTCGATGTTGTTGATGGGCCTTGAACACTTCATCGTTAAATGCAAAACAGACCGCGGTAAAATGGAAGAGCGAAGCAACATTCAGAAATCTTTTCCGGGTTGATTATGGTCAATCCATGGATCGCTACTAGCGCTTAAAGATGAAGCGCTAAAACATAATTGCGCCCATTAGGCTGCTTGTAGAAGGTTTGTTGCTCGCAACACAAAACTTTTCTGTCATCTCAAATAAACCAAGATTTGTGAAATCTGAAAAATATGTGCGTTTCCACGGAGATGCCTTTCCATGGGAATTTTTTCTCAATGTGATTTCCACGCTACGCGAAACGATCCGTTGCATGGCAAGATCATAATACTAAGAAATTTTAAGTTTGAAGTGTATTCTTGATTTCCACAATTCGCAGTTATCGCGGTAAATCATTGTCCCCAGTGATGTTGACCTATTCGAACTGGTGAATAGTAATGGTCTCCCTCTTCCCCCATGAAACTTTTCACGGCAGAAAATGGAACGAAACGTCTTCCGACCTGAGCGTCAAAACAATAATCTAAGAAGACCAATTCTGCTGCCAGTTGAGAAAGCGTAAGGATTCTTCCTTTACTAAAAGTGTACACTCTGGTAACAGTGACATGGCATCCGTGTAGCCAGGCACGTTCGTATCTATCACTGGTCTCAACAGCGACCCCCGACTGCAGAGATGTGTTTTTGTGTCTGCCCTGTGTTTTCCGATCATTCCTGATGTTTTTTTACATGTTAATTTGAGTTAACACCCAGTTTGGACCTTAGTGATATTGAACTGCGTTGTGTTATACCGGACCGTAGATTTACCTGACCACTTATGTGTTTTCGTCTAAAGTTAATGTTGCGACGACATTATGCATTTCACGCAAACACTGACCTCGACATCCACAAACTTTGTTGATCTTGTTGTTCCTGTAGCCCTAACACTAGGCCTTGTGCTTCCCTATTCCTCTGAAACATTGTGCTATAATTTTGCCTAAAAGTGACTCTTCAAGATCGAGAATGAAGCAGCTACAGGCAAAGCGTGCAAGCGACCAAGCTTCTACTACCAACTCCCTACAGTAAACACCGGGAAGCAAAAGAGGAAAGCCGGTCATAAAAGGCACTAAAAATGTCTCGACACACAGTAAAACGAATTCTATCGTGTCAGAAACACTTGTGAAGCCTTATCATTTCTACGACTCAAGTGACATTTCCTTCTCGGCGGGTCACGGTTTCTGCACCAATTATGAACTAATGTCGACAGAATAGATTCCTACAACGCCGAACACGCGGCATATGCTCTGCCAGTGCCTGCAGCTACCATAACTTCCTCGTCAACCTCCAGTGAAGAACCTGTTCCTCCTGTGACTTTGCCAATGCTCCGTTCACTGTTGGTCGATTAGTCCAAATCTCTCTTGACAAGGTCGAATCGAAGACAGATGTACTAAAGAATGCCAAGCCTTCTGTTGCAACCCTGAACGCCAGCGTGGAATTGCCACACGTCATCGAACACACTTTCTCGCCTGGGGAAAGGCATGTAGTCCGCCGGAAAATGACTATTTTCACTTGACTTAGCCATCTGATAACGATCAACCCTTGATGCCTAGTTCCTCATCGGACTCCGATGATTCCGTTTCATCTGAGACCAATACAAGAACCGTTGTAAAAAATTAAAAAAGAAGAAAAAACTTTCTTCCAAGCATTGCTCAAAGAAAAGAATGATTCTCCTTCATTCAAGCAGACCTCAAATCGTCAGTCGACTCCCTTTCGCCAGACTCCTTCGCTTCCTGCAACAGATTGCCAGGTCCCTTTGCTTGGCTTCTCTCTCCCATTCAAGTGGAACTCCACCGCGGCACCGGCGATGGACAGTGCCGCCGTTTTTCTCACTCTTCTCCAGCCAGTCACGGTCGAAGACCCGTTCAATGAAATGCTTCAAGCCCGCTTACAAGACCGGCAGTATTGTGCGCATATTCTCATGTTCCTTTTTCTCTGCAGCCCTTCGGTTTGCGCCCATCTTCAAGCGGACCTCCGCTATTGGATTTTTTCCCACTACAGAAGTTTCCTGGCTCATTCGTCGATATCCGCACGGCCACGTCTCACCCCCTAGATGCCGTTTGTTCCCATCGGCACCCTCTTCGCTTCCTGTCAAGCCTTTTGCCTTCGCGGAACGGAGCCCTTTTGTCATCCCTGCGCCGCTTGCCCAGGCTATACTCTTCGTCCAAGCAGTGCCCTTAACCTGACAAGCTAACTTTGCAGCCAGTATCTTTTGGAACTATAAGGGCCAAAAAAGCCTCTTTAAAAGAAACTAAGTCAACATCCTAGGATGAAAGGATTCCTCCGCTTTGAATCACGAATAGTGTGTCACCTTTGCGAAACCTGAGCAAGAAGAGGACAGCATTACTGTTACGACACAGGGAACAGGATTTACATCTGCCCACGGAGATCGTCGAGCCACTCGACTTTGACAATGTCTGTGCCAATTTTTGTTTCCGTCCACCTGAAGCCTCCTCTAGCTCTTTTAAAGATCGAGGACTCGGACCAACACTTGTTTTGCAAAGAAAGGCCTCCTCAAGTTTTCTCTTGTCGTCTGTTCTCTGCCAAGATATGGAGCCGTCTTGGAGGAAATGCTGACTCACCAGAAACTGACGGCCCTGTCAGACCTCCAGCTAAAGAATTGGACAGTTTCTTCCTCAATGTAAGAAGCAAAGATACATGCCCCCCAGCACAGTTTGCCACTTTCGATGACGCCATCTCCGTTCTGGACTCAACTCCCCGGAAATTTGGCACTACTTGGAAGATATCCAAGCAACTTCCCATTTTTTACTTCAACATGTTGGAAAACATCTAGCGAATGGGAATTCGAGTGGCTAAGCAAGCCGATCTCTTATAAATGGCCACCTCAGTCTGCTTAGAAGCTGTTACTGATTTTACTTGCACCAGAGGCAGCAATGAAGAAGCTTGAAGATATAGCAATACTACTGAAGAAAGGTGCAGTAAATTCAACTGAAGCCCCATCCACTGGCAAACTAGAGAAGTAGTCAGCATGCCGAGACACCGTTCTTGCCTATGCAACAGGACTTCATCAGACAACGTCAAGGAATTCAGGAACATCTCAATTTAAGCAAGTTCACGCACCTAAATCACAGCAGCAGAAATCAAAGTAAGACCATTTCAAAGATGGGCAACCTTATCATGGGTCTTCTTGATGTAGGACCCACGGAAAAAGACCTTATAAAGAAAAAAATACTCCTTGCAGCACATCTTCTGTGAAGAAAGGAAAGAAAGACCAATACCGATATTTAGGACTCCCCGAATGAAAAGTCATCCCATTTCGGTTGGTGTGAACAATGCGCAAAAGCCTGGAGCGATATTACGGATGACCCGTGGCTTTTGTCCATAATCTTGTATGGCTACCAACCAACGTTGCTCCATTACCCAAACTTGCAGCTGCTCCTCCGTGGAACTTTCCCTACACTCCGACGCTGGATCTCCTCTTAGAAATGGAAGCCCTTGTCCAGAAAGGTGCAGCCAATATCTGTCAGGACTGTTCAAAGCTAGGCTTTTACATCCTCATCTTTCTTGTCCCGAAGAAGAAGGGAGGGACCGTCTCCTTCAGCAACGCAAGGTTCAACACATTGGGCTAAATTCAAAACTCGGACCAACCTGGGAAGTTACACTATCCATCAATCTGGAGTTTGCCTATCTCCAAATCTTTCTCCACCCAGATGTATTCCATATTTTCCGATTTATGCTCAACGGAAAGTTTTTCATTTTAAGGCCCTAGCGTTCGGACTAACCATGGCTATGTGGAGCTTTACCGCACGCCAATCCGATACATCTCTTCATCCGAAGGCATCAGTACGTACGGCTATTTAAATGGCTGGATTCTCCAGAACAGACTAAGAAGATCCATGCAGATCCCCAGACCATGGCGGGGCTTCGGATCAAATCGCCTAGAGCCTAGGTGATCCTTCTTCTTACTTGGGTCTCGCTTCGACCAGGAGGAGAAGTGAGAGAAGGAGTCATCGAGATACTGGGTCATCAGAATTTCTCAGTAAGGTCCCTCTGCAAGGTCATCAGCCTCCAGGTTGCTGCGGCGGACCTTGTTCCCTACGGCAGATTAGAGTACGCCCCCTGAACCGATATAGGAAGGCTCACTAGAAACCAGGACCCAACTCGAGGATTTGGATGTCCCAAATTTTACCAACCTCAGATGTCATGTGGTGGTGTGATCTCATGAAACCCTCCGGAATCTATATCACGGATGCATCCACCACCGATAGGGTGCCCACACCAATATCACTACTGCTACTGGAGTGTGGACTCACGAGGAACGCAAGCCCCGAGCACTCTACCTTGCCATGAATCATCACTCTCTTGAAGGGACAAACAATTGAGTGCCTTATTCCAAAATTGGGGGTCCGTGGGAGGGGGGATGGGGCGGGTTTCAAGACCACCCAATGGGATTAAAAAAAACATCATACAGGACTGTAATTTTATTTCTTTAAAAAATTAAATTTATTAGCATTGACCCATTTTTTAATGCACACAATTGTATGGATTACCTCTATGGTTATGCTAATAAGAAACTTGCAGATAAATGCAAAATTTAACAGCTAATGAACGATGATAAGTAATAATTTTTAAGGCGATTCTATACAGATTTTTTTTTTCGGTTTATATCCTTAATATTTTTGCCTTTACCGATTATGCTGTTCCAATACACCAATATAGGGTATAGCTTTTTCAAATTTTTAAGTGGTGGTAATCTTAAATCATTCTTGTTATTTAGCAAAACCGAAAATAAATTCCACTGTCAGGTCACCATGCTTACTTGCTTAGCCATGATGCCATTCAACTCAATATACACCTTTCGTTTATATATCTTTTAAATTTTAGGCTTTTTTTTCCAGTAAGGTATCGATCGGTATAGGACAGCCTTAAAATTTGTACATAAAAGATTCTACAATTCAAGTTAATTTCTATATTACCATCATTTCAGAAAATAAAAAGTAGTTTCATACACTTCACATCTTGTAGACTACCTCATCACTTATTTATTGATGTTGCAACATTCTCCACAAACTGTTCTTTGATTAAAAACCCCAACAATGACACACAAAATTGTACAATGAAGTAAACTTGGATAACTTGTTTGAAATTGTTTCTGGGGTTTGCAAGGAGTCTTTTCTTTTGAATGAATTTGCTCAGTTGTTGACAATGTGAATCCCCTTCAAAATTTTAATACAAATATTAGGTTAGCTTTGAAGCTGCTAACCTTTCTAAAGTGTGTCTGTATTCATTTTCTAGTTCGTTGTAATGACGTTCTAGCTGTTCGATGCGTTGTTCACGACTTGTACAATTTAATGTAGCTTTCAGTTCTTCGGGCTTTAGAGTTCTCTGTAATTTGGCCAAATCAGATTGCTGTTTCTGCAAAAAATACATTCAAGACTCAAATTAAACTGACATTCTCAGAATTTCTAATACTATACCCATAATAAGTTCCATAAATCAAAAGACTAAAATTGCAGGGCCCGAACCTGCTTAATTCTAGTTTTTATTGCCTAACCGAACATTACCTGTTTTAATAGCAGTTTCCCCTTTTGAGCAATTATTCCCCTAGAAGCTTGAAAGTTGTCTTCCCTGCCAGGCTCGTACGGTACGACGCATGCGCCGGCTTGGGGTTGCTTATATAAGCTCTGGTGCAGCATCCTGTTGGCATCATTTCTCCACCTTCCAGAACCTAGCTCATGGAGGGGAGGCTTGGGCGGGAATCTAGGTAATGTATATTTTCGGTTAGGTAATAAAAACGTCAAAATACCAGTATTACCTGGTTAATTTTGGTTTCTATTGCCTGTTGAAAAAATACAATACCTTCTTTATTAGTATTTTCCTTCTCAATGCTGTTCAATTCTAGAGAAAACAAACGCAGATTCTTCCGGTTCGCTACCTACTGCACAGCCTCCACCATACATAAATCGAAGCGGAGCGGCAATGCTCACCTTTTTGACACTTCTTTCGTGCCTAAATGGCGGCTAGAGGGGAGGAGGGCAGGAGCAAGGTAATGTATTTTTTCAACAGGCAATAGAAACTAAAATTAACCAGGTAATACTGGTATTTTGACGTTTCTAGTTGCCTTGAAAAAATCCATTAGCTTTTTTTTATTAGCATTCCAATAGAATTTGTCAAGGCAGCGGGCACCATTTGACAGGAGTTCCCTCAGGCAGCGACCGGTTCCCTTCACAGAAAAGTCCAAGTGTGTTCAAGGGGTTTAGAGCATGCGATGCGCAGCAACAAATGCCCCGACGCGATATAAGCCGTCGACGTGATGAGACATGTCACGGAGGCAGTGGGAAGTGAAGACAGAAGGGTGGCGCCAGGAGGCAGGTCGGGCGTTCCAAGAGGAAAGAGTAGATTAAGGATGAAATTTTGTAATCAGCAAGGAGGGTCGTATTTCTAGCAGCTTTGAAAACTGCGTTTAGTGCAGAACGGTATACCAGGATCGTGGACCCTCGTAACCATTCTTAACAGGGAGGTTAAGAAACGGAGGAGGGTGGATCGGAACAACTTGTTCTGCGATACACCAATGAAACCATCGTTTCCAGTGGCTGTCATATATCCTAGTGGTGGAGGAGCGGACGGCTCGTGGGGCGATGCGAGAGGACTCGTCTTCAAGAACGCCTGTTGCGCGGAGGAGTCACCCGTGAAGGCGTAGCGCTGAAAGGTTCGAGTGGTAGATCGTTACGTTGTGCTGGGACAGGAGGTCCGGCCGAGCCGGTAGCTGTCGGGGTGAGTCGATGAGGAGGAGTGGAAACCAGGCCAATTGGGTGCGATGAGGAGAAAACGACCGCTGCATTTGGCAATCTTGCGGAGGACAAGCGGAAGGAGGTGCGGAAGAGGAAACACGCAGGCGTGGAGGTGATTCCAGTCGAGACTGAGTGCATCCACTGCCCAAGGGCGGGGATCCGGTAGTGGACTGACGAATAGGGGAAGTCTATTTATTGTTGAATCTTGTAGCAAAGAGATCTACTAGTGGTTGTTGCCAAAGGCGGAAGAGGGTATATCAGACCGTGGGATGTACCACTCGCTGACCGGAGGTGTGCGGCGAGTCGGCAATGACGTTTAGAGACCCCGGAATGTGTAGGGGTAGAAGGCGGATGTGATGGAGGATGAAGAACTGAAAAATCTCGGATGTTATCTGATGGAGGGTAAGGGAACGCGTCCCCCGCCCTTGCGGATGTAAGCAACAGCAGTGGTGTTGTCTATGTGAACCTGGTACGTCAGGTAGTGTTGAAAATGTTGCAGGCCTAGAAGAACTGCGCGTAATTCCAAATGATTGATGTGTGCTGTTATTCCCGCCGTCCAACGTCTGGACGTTGTAAGGTTGTCGACATGGGCTCCCCAGCCTGTATGGGAGGCATCCGTGAATAAGTGGAGATGAGGAGGTGGCTCATGGAGGGGAACAGTCGCAGTTAGATTGTTGACACCCATCCACCATAGGAAGGTGTCGGTGGGGAAGGTCTGACCTCGTTGTTGCGGAGGAAGAGTGACGGCGGTGCGGGGATCGCCCCAATGAGAGAAGCGGTAGTGGTGTAGCAGACGTGCCATCCATCTCCCGTAGGGGACCAGGTCTACGAATGAATCGATGGTACCGATAGCGGAGGCAAGATCACGAAAGTCGTGAAGTGATTTCTGCAGGAAGTCGCGGGTGGAATGAAGATGAGACGCGACACGCTCCGGGTATGGCATGATGGACGCAGTGCGGAGGTCGAAGAATACTCCTAGGAAAACGAATGACTGGGCAGGCTGGAGATGTGACTTTGGGAAATTTAAACCTAGGCCTAGGTGATGAAAAAGAGACATGGCGGTGGCCAGATTTCTTAATAAAGTTGCTGGTTGTAGATGCAGGAGACAGTCGTCGAAGAAGGGATGGATACGGATGCCTTGTTGGTGGAGACAGGCCAAGACTGGACGCAAGATCAACGTAAAGACACGGGGGGGGGTTTGAGGCCAAACGGAAGGCAGAGGGTAGGCATTGGCCAAATTGAGGGAAACTGTCCAGTCGTTGGGCTGGAGGGATTGGCGGATGGAGGAGATTGTTTCCATCTGGAAGTTTGGATTGTGAATAAATCAAATGAGGGGTTCGAGATTGAAAATCAGTCGTGGACCCCCTGTTTTCTTGTTGCAGAGAAAAATGCTGCTGTAAAATCCGGTGAACGGAGGTGACACTACGTGAATAGCCTTCTTCGGAGGAGAGACAATATTTCTAGTCGGAGGGGGCTGAAGGATCGAGATTGGTGGTCCCACGGAGGGTCTGTTTCCGGGCAGGTACATGGAATTTCGGTTTGAAGGCGGAGGATATGATTGAAAGAAGCACTGGGTCGGAAATTATCGCTTGCCAAGTTTTGGCATAATATCAGAGGTGTCCCCCTACAGCTTGTGGGGGAGGCGGAATGTCAATATTTATCACGACTTCTGCGTCGGGATTGGGAAGTGGCGTGGAGTCGTTGGTCGGAGGAGGAAGGACGTCCCAGGGAGAGGCCTCGTCCGCGTCCCTGGATTCTGGTCGAAAAGGGAGAGGCAGAACGCGGAGGCGGAAGGTGGTCGGAGGGCTTGGTGTTCCTTTGGTCATCCGTTGTGGGCTTAGCTTGCGACGGAAGGGAACGAGGGCGACGCAAGGTGCGAGACTTATTGTATCGTGGTTTGCGTGAAATGCCAAGGTGAGGAGCAACTTTTGGTATGAGACCCCGGAACAAGGATTCCGACTCATGAATTGGTTGATTACGGAAGAGGTGTCGTGTAGATGCATGGAGGTTAGATGTTGTGTTAAGCGCGACCCCTCGTAGAAGTAGCATTGAATTGAAGAGGGCGCGGGTGAACCAACACATGACGTGATACGTGGCGAAGCAACTCTTGCAAAAAACTTGGTTAATGAGAAACGTTAGCTGACGAGTATCACCCGGAGGGTCAGTGTAGTCTTTTACACAGGGCGTTTGCGGCAGTGCTGAGGACATCCGCCTGGGAGGCTGCTCGGAGGACAAGACGGAGGATACGGTCGTTATCGCGGAAGACAAATACAGGGACCGCCGCTCGTCGAGGGAGGTAAAGTGCCGAGCCGAAGTCCAATTTGGTATCGGCTGTCAAGAACTCTGACTGAGGATAAGTGTCAAAGTTGCGTGGATTACCGGTACCATCGCCGAATGGGCGGAAGAAGTAATTGGGCGCCGATTGGGCGGAGGAGGTCTTTGTCCAATTCGAGGGGAAAACCATTACCCAAAAGGATACCTCCGTTGTGGTAGAGAGTAGTGAGGAGGGTTGTTGATTGTCCTAGTAGCGGAGGTCGATAAGGCTATTGATCGCGGAGGCCAAATACGAAGCCTGTTGCCAGACCCGTTTTTTGAGGCCGTATCCGATGAAGCAGAGAGCTGACATAGGAAGCAGTCCGGGATTATTTCATCCACTGTCTTCATGAGTTCGGAAAGAGGAATTTCCGAGGGATCAGGATCACCTTGAAAAGGAGGTTCTGGGAGACCAGAATCGGAGGGGTCCGGTGAATAGTAGTAGGGGTCTGGATTGTTGTCGTCGTAGGAACCCGGCGGAGGAGGAGCTGCAGGAGCGGTAGATGGGCCAACGTCCGCAGCGGAAGGGCACTGACGTTTAGGAAGGGAGGTTAGCCAGGCGGAGGTGTAATCATTATGTGCCTTTCGTTTGAAGGCACGAAGAGAAGAGTCCATAAGAGAGTGAACCTGAGACGACGTGAGAGGCTCATTAGTACGACGAGAGGTGTCAGAAGAACGGGAAGACCCCAATGGTAGGATGGGAGGACCAGCGGAGGAGGCTAACTTAGCCTCAACCTTCCGTGCTTTCAGCTGAAGTTTCAGTCGGGCATATCATTCTTCCTCCGACGAGAGACCAAAGATCCCTCGTCGGAGGCGGTTGACTGCATGGAACAGGGGACGTGTTCGCAGTATTACACGGCGGATGGAAGGATTCCGAAAAATGCGGATTCGAAGGCGGAGGCTCCAATGAGTCTTGTCCTGTTGTAAGTTCGAGAACCTCTACGTTCTCAACAACCAGAGGGACGAGAACTGCCGAAGCAGAACGGCGAGGAAGGGGGGAAGAACCCTCCCGAGGCATCCCTTTGGATCCGTGGAGAAAAGCTGTAGGAACGGATGGAGTTTTATCAGTGCAGAAGCGGAGGAAGGCTGGAATGACCATCAAAGAAGGAGCGGAGGGAGTCCTCTGTCTGCGGAAAGACGGTGTGTGGAACAGGAACAGCGTGACGTACGTCGAGGTACGAGGATTGGTCCTGTTGGGGAGCAGTGTGTAGTACAGCTGCACTGGTTGAAGGTAGAGGGAAGACCAGCGGGCTGCATAGCCGAAGTTTGTAATAAAAAAAAGAAAAGGTGGGCTGCGCAGTAGGATACGCAGGTGGTGGTGGCGCGGAGGGATATCATACCCCTTTGATTTAAACAACAGCATGCAATGCTGGAGAGAAAGGAAGGCGAAAGCTGACTCGTCAGTGGTCCATTGATTCGTTGGGTAGTGGAACGTTTGGCTAGAGATGTTGAGAGGAACGTGAGGATAGGTCGAGTGGAGTTAATTGAGGGCTGACGGAGGAGGCCAACCTGGCTGCTACTTTCCGCGCCTTGAGTTGAAGTATGAGACAGGCATATCGTCGCTTAGTGCGAGAGTTTGTCGGAAAGGGAATGTAGGACCCGTGCCGGAGGCGGTCGACCGCAAGGGATGGGAGACGTGTTCGCGGTATTACAAGGCATGTAGAAAGACTCGGAAGGAAGGGATTCGGAGGTGGAACGGGTGGCTCCAAAGAATCCTGTTCTGTTGCTAGTTCAAGAACCTCCACGTCCTCCGCAATAGGCGGAACGTGGCTCGGGGATGCAGAAAGAGGAGTGCGGGATGCGTCATCCCGTGGCGTCCCTTTAGCACGAGGCATAGGAACGCGGAGGCGGAAGTGAAGGCGGAAAGTAGGAATGCGGAAGAAGGAGGCTCGCGAAGCGAAGTGAACGGCGTGGCAGCTAGAGAAGAAAGGATCTTTGTACAGTGAAGTAGCGAGAGGAGGATGTGGAACCTTATACGCAATGCGCAAACTGCAACCATGCAGGATGTGGTGGGGTGTGACGGCCGAGGTGTCATACATGAAGGAGGCTGTGCAGTGGGTATGGTGCCAGTGTTGGTTGTGACAGGTGGTAAGAGCCCCTCCTCCATGTTGCAGGCCAAGGCCTGCTGGGAAGAACACGGGCTGACGTGATGCTGATGTTCCTACTTGGGATACAATCTCCTTTCCCCCCCTCCCATTCTGGATCGGACAGAGGCTAAGCAGGGGAAGGCGAGGGGTAATACGAGGATTGGTACGGAGGAAAGGATCAGACTGCTACTGGTGAGGCATCAGTCGCCCCGAGAGGAACGGTGGCGAGGGATGATGGAAGGCGGGGTCAAGCCGCGGGTAGGACAAACTACGGTTGCATTCCTCTGACTGCCGGCTGGGAAAAAAGGATGGTTGGGGGGGGGGGGGGGTGAAGAGGCTGTTGGCAAAGAAAAGGTTGCGTCATAGAAACACGGCCGGAACGCCGGGCGGGCGCTTGGAAAGATGAAAGGTAAACAAGAGTAGTTTCTGATGGACGAGAAGGGCAGGCGCATCATCCACTGGTTCGGATGGAAGCAATGGGAGGCGGAACAACCGTCCCTGGCATAGAAGCGGAGGAACGAACCCTCCGCAGGACGACGGAAGGCAAAGGCGTGTCGAACAGGAAGCTCAAAGAACGACCACGCGTGGCGATCGCCCTAGGAGAAATGATGCCAACAGGACGCTGCGCCTGCACTTATATAAGCAAACCCAAGCTTGCCCAAGCCTGCGCATGCACAGTTCCATACGAGCCTGGCAGGGAAGACAACTTTCAAGCTTCTAAGGGAATAATTTTTCAAAAGGGGGAAACTGCTATTAAAACATGTAATGTATTTTTTCGTCGGCTATAAAAAAAATACTGTAATTTTTTCAATTAGCCCTTTTAACTATCAAACTAGCTGACCCGGCACAACATCTAGCTGAACCCCGTGCTTCTTCGGCCTCCTCTTTCCCCTCTGCACCCCATCAAACATCAAGCCTCCCCAGACATAATGCAATTACGTCTCCCTTCAAACACACTCCCCACCTCCCCAATCATGAAGCAATACCGCTTATCACTCAATCCGCTGTTTCATCCCCAACCGCATATTTATTCAATGCTTTTTTTTGCGCACACTGGCTAATACTGGTACAAACTGGCAAGAGCAAATGGCGTGTTTCACGTAGTGAAGCCTGACCAAATTTGCAACGCGAGTTTTTCCTTTTTTGTGTCTTTTTGAGCAAAATAAAAATTACTTATTTATTGAAAACGTAAATTCAATATTTCTGTGACCTTAGACCACATACGAAAGCGATGTATATACACTGAAGGTATACTGCCTTAACGTAAATTTAGTTTGTTACCGATAGTTACACGGATCAACAATACCTTCACATTGCCGGCCACTTGTCCTATTTCTTTGCTATGTAGTGATGTTAAAAATTTGCAGGCCAAGGGTATTTTGTGCAAGTGGCTGCAGTGGTGGGGACCCCCCCCCCCCCAAAAAAAAAGGTTGTAAGATTTTGTTTTGTGGCGGGTGGGAGGGTAATTCAAAAACAATGGCAGTATCATTGATGGCAGCGGAAAAGCAAACTAATGATGCACATGGAGTTAAGATTTTTAGTCAGTGGCACTAGGGGTGTACGAGTAGAAGGATTTTAATTCTAGTCGAACTGAGCTTGCAACAGAAAAATTGTCTTTCGAACCAAGTTCGCGCATTTGGTTTCACACTAGTTTCGCAAGTATCTTTATTTGTTAGTGTAATAACAATTAAGATGATGCTTAACGGACTGTGCAGGTCAACATCTACGACTAGTTTTCAGTTTTTAGGATATAACTTTAAAATGGTTTAAGCTAGTGGCTTTTAATTTGCACCACCGGACAGCTCACGTCGAGACGATTATCGTATTTTCCCCGAATTCGAGTTTTCCGAGTATGGATGCAAGCGACAGGCCGAGTTCAAGTATACGTTGCGTACTTGGATCAGCTCGAAATTGTTGAGTGTCGCACATCCCTTGGTGGCTCTCGCACACCTATAGATATTAGGACAGCAGCTGCTGACACTAATTGACGAAATGTACTCGGAATGAAACCAAATATTTATTTATCCAAACCTACAATGGCCACTAATAAAATAGATGTTAAATGGGGCACAATTTAAATCAATGTTGTTCGTGCTAGATTCACAGAAATTAAATGTTTCACATCAAAGCACAAAAGAAATATCTATCACGAAAAGTGAATATCGGCCAGCCACACTTAGCACTACTTTCATCCACGTTCGTCGAGTGAGGATAACGTCCTGGTGGATGCGTATGTCTGTGACATGCGGACCCACAGTAGCGGACACGAGAACCACAATCATGTGATGCATTTGTAAGCAAGTCGCGGGACTTTAGTATTTGGGACTTGGGTGTTGGCAACGGGACCAGAGCATTTAAAGAATGGATCTCGGCTGCATTTTTAATTGCAAGCGCTTGAAACATCCACTCCACCGCATCCATTATGACGTTAGTCTGCTTGTGTCTGTTGCCATGGGAGAGCAGCCAAAATTTACGCAGAGCAAATAAGTTGTTATTAGCGGCTTTAGATAAAGAGGAATTGTGGTGCAGACTTAGCTTGCTAACTTATAGAAGATTGTTGTTGGTTATGGAAACCAAGCTTCAAAAAATGGTAAATTTATGGTTAACGAAAGCCTGCATAATTGACTACCAGCCAACTGAAAAAAATTCCGTGAGCAATTATGGTTAGCATCAACGTATTGTTCAGGTGCACGATTGCTGCGCCAAGCCTGGAATTGCCAGTGAACCACCCTCAACAGCGTATATGGTGCGTATTTGTGTACAACATAATCACCCAGTATTATAAATCGTCCAGTAAATGACCACGGGCCTTTACAGCAATTTGGCAAATATCAGGAAGAGTCTTGAACCAAACATAACGCATTTTTCTGATTACTTCTGTTCAAGGGAGGGCGTTGAATTTACACAATCATGGAAAAATCTGCAATTATCTGATCATTCATGCGATATGAATTTAATCTAGCATTAACACAATGACTTTTATTCTCATTTATACCACGGCTGTGACGCCACGCTAACTGAAAGCCATGCTAAATTTCTGTAGGTTAAATCCCGTTAACCGTGAGCGGAAGTGTGTGTCATCGCAAACAGTGTGGATTATCAAGTTACCCCACACTTTTGACACTTTTGGATCACGCGACCTGGAACGCACCGACCAACAACCAAATACAGCATCCAAAAACGTAACGCAATAAAAACGTACAAAAGGAATTACTTAACTTTCCAGGATGTCTCGAATGAAATCTTATACCTGCTAACTCTCACATGTGTGGCCCATAGCTAAGTTTATTGACTCCGTATAACCCCCCCCCCCTCCACAAACTAAAATGGAATGACCTTCATTCATACCGATACACCTATTAGTCTACTACCGTAATATTGAAACAATTCTCAACTACAAACGCACAAAATGAATTACTTACCTATTCCGAATGTACAGCAATATCATTGTATGCCTGCTGCCTCACGAATTGAATTATTCGATCCAAAAAGCTTCAATAAACATGAACGAGCTTCCACCGTAAAACCTTGCCACCGAATAGCCTAACTCCCCCTCCCCTCCCACCACAAAGTTCAGCCAAAGGACTCGTCCTCTATCACACACTTCCCCCTCCACAAACTAAAATGGGATGACCTTCTTTCATACAGAGATGCTGATTGAAACAATTTTCACAAAACACAAACACTTTTAAATTAAATACGAGTTAGCTTGACTTCCCAACCGTCGTATAAGTTATTTATTGATGAAAATCTCAACGATTATCGATTTTTAACCCACGGCTGCGATGATCTGCCGCCTCGAACTATGCAAATTACATAGTCTCGCCGGCAGATTATCGAAGCCGTGGGTTAAAAAACGATAATCGTGATTTTCTCACCAATAACTATTACTTATTCGCAAATTTATTACATTGAATATGTTCCACCTTCAAAATTCAACACTATTCACTGTTAAAACTAATTTGTAACTACAAAATTATTAATAACTACAAGATTGGAGGCAACTGTCATAAAACTGCAGTGTAAGCTCATCTTGAGTCCAAGGTGAGTGGCCCGTGCATCCTGATGTCTACTTGCCCCATACAGCAAACTTGTGGAAAATGTGGTTACAAAAATGCATGGAGTTCCCAAACATGAATCATTTTGGATAAAAAGTTGACTTTGTTAACGTATGAAGAATTTAGTTAATTTTGCAGTAGCAACACGGCAATGACTTCGTAAAAAATACACACAACCACCAGGCAGAAACACACACACAAAGTTCCTTTGAATTTTCGGTGAATTCCACCCCGTTCACCTTCTTCAGAAAAAATGTGTCAACACAAAAACTGGAAACTGGAAACTGTCACTGAGGCTTAAGAGATACGTGTGGGGAAAAAGTGGAATTAAGAACATCAAACAATTGGAAATTTCTCCTCAACACAGGTTGGTCTCATTTGACCTGAAAGGACTTTTCCCTAGCCTCCCGCACTCGTTGCTTCTACAAATGTTTGATGAATCGGCGAACAGACTTGGGATTGATGATCATTAAGGCTGGGCCGATACCACTTTTTACCGATCCGATACCGATTTCGAAGAAAAAAATCTGCAGATACCGAGTCCCGATACCGATCTTTTTTTTTTTCTCTTTCTTTTTAACGGCTTAATTGCTCCTTGGGGCGTTGCAGTTATTTCAAATAAATAAAATAAATTCATAAAGAGTCCCTAATAAAGGAAAAAATGTGTGTAGATTTATATTTAACCAGACATAAGTGTGTGTTTCTACATAAATTAACGTTTTCTTTAGTTTATACATCTATTACTGTAGTTCTACTGAATTCACATTTCTTCCCTTGTTACCACATGAAACTTACTAGTAAAGCTAGGACGATCAACTTTGTTACGGATACCAAATCCCCAATAACTGATCCAAGTTACCAACTGACCGAAAAATGTATGTCTTTATAAAAAAAAATTACTTTTGAAATCATTGCATAAACAAAGCATTGGCCTAAATAAATATAATTATTTTTTTTTTAAATATTGGTTTAAAATAATATTGCATAGCAAATATCATCTAAAAACACAAAACCTCATTAAAATGTTAACATTTTGTCTTGTAACTTCTTAACAGTAAGAGAATGCTGCTTGCCGTTTGGACCATTGGAAAGCTGGCGAAAAAACCTTCAAAATGGTGTATTCAAACGTCAAATTCGGTCGACGAGAAGTGAAAATATCTTCGATTTGGTTTATTACCGATTTACGTGGGTTTTACCGCCGATTCCGATCCGATACCGATACTGCAAATATCGGCCGAGATCGGTATCGGCCCAGCCTTAATGATCAGGAATACCAGGTTGACAGGGAATTGTTGAAAGCTGTTCTTTCCACGATTTATGTGAAGTTCAAAGACTTGGCGTATTGGCAGGTTTCTGGAACACCTATGGGGTACTCATGCTCCCCGGTGCTTTCGGAAATTGTCATGCAATTTGTAGATGAGTTCGCCATGATCAGTTTCCCCGAGGTGAGTTTGTGGGAGAGATTTGTTGACGATGTTTTGGCTGTGGTGTTGGCTTGTGACCTTCCTGCTATGCTGGAGAAGTTGAACTCGTGGAATGCTGCAGTTCAGTTTACTCAAGAAGACGAGCACGGACAGAAACTCCCCTTCCTTGATGTTCTTCTTTCCAGAACTAGGAATTCCATTGAATTTGAACCGTTTGGGAAACCTTGTCACACGGGGAGAGGAATTCCATATAATTGGTGCCACCCACAATCCCTGCTCCATGCTTTGGTCGCCAACGAAATGTGCAGAATGGTTGAACATTCCTCCAATCGTGACACTGCAAGGCACCACTTGACTAACACCAAAGAGAGATTTCTTCAGCTAGGGTACCCAGCGGGGATGGTAAACAGAAAGATGAAGGGAGCATGGCATCTTGCGAAAGTCAGAAATGAGAGGGAGAATTGCATGAAAGATGGTGAAGGCCTGACAGAAGTCTTGACTTTTGTTCCAGGAGTTAGCGAAAATACTCACAGGATCTTGAGGAAGCAGGGCATTCGATGTTTTTTTCGGAAACCCAG
>JAHWFP010054006.1:0-31893 GCA_023313725.1 Lithobius niger | reverse complement strand
CCCCCTCCTCTCACTGTTGTTGAGACGGCAAGTATTTCCCCCGGATACTTGAAGACGCCTAATCACCTTGCCAACCAAAGAGGATTAGTGTACCGTGTTCCTTACCAAGAATGTGATTCCATCTACATCGGAGAAACCAGAAGAACCCTCCTTCAACGCATCAAAGAACACGAAACTGCTACCATTAAGGGAGATCGTCGGAATAGAATCGCTCAACACCATCTGAGAACACAACACCCCATTGCCTGGGACAAGGTTTCCATTCTGATGAATTCCAACACTCACAACGATGCACATTTGAGGGCCCTTGAGTCTTTGGCGATTAGGCGATTTACAACACTAAACATCCATTAATGAACATCACGGGACCGACATACGAAGGCATTGACAGATTGGTGGCACCTACGCTGGCTGCCAAGCTTGACGCTAAGTGGGGTATCCAGATGGCAAGTGAAGATCAGTGATGCATCCCTCCACGCGCGTGTTTTTGAAATCTGGAATTCGCGAACTTTGACATGTAGTTTTCGGACGTTTTTGTGTTGACAAATTTTTTCTGAAGAAGGTGAACGGGGTGGAATTCACCGAAAATTCAAAGGAACTTTGTGTGTGTGTTTCTGCCTGGTGGTTGTGTGTGTTTTTTACGAAGTTATGTCGTTTTCAAACCACTGTAAACGCCGGTTGCCGGTATTTTGTGAACACGGCAATATAAGGTTGTTACCCTACAGCCTTTTAAGGGGATGGGGCGATTAACCAGGGTGATTAATGGGCGACTTATTTAAATTTCATTAACATACAGAACTGCATTAGTAATTCGACGTGTTGTATGGCAGAATAACGAAAAATGTGTAATTGATGTATGCAGTTGTAACGGCGGACATACCAACAGGACACTACTAAAAAACCTGAATGCGTGGTGTACTGAAGAATATCTACTATATTGCACATTATATTAAAAAAAATTGTCTCGTAACTTTTGCTACTACTATACGGCAAATGAGCCAGAATCTTGAGTGCAATGATGCAATCACTGATCAGATACGTTTTCATCTGACGCTAATAATGGTTTTCTTACAAAAAAAAACAAACTGAAAGCTTCGTTGTTTTACAGTTTCCCATTCTCTTTGTTCTCGTTCATCCGACTTTTACAGTTTTTAAATCTTCGAACACCACATTTTCTGCAAATTCAGCAGGTAATTTGGGGGGAGGGGGAAGTAGGAGAAATCACATTGCGCTGAGGGTACGTGAGGTTGACTAATTTAAATTTATTAACACTTTTTAGGTGTATTAACAAGAGTTAAAATATTCACACGAAAATTGTGACAAATTCCACACTGAACATAACACTGCAATTTCATGTGGCCAATTTTTGTTAGGTTAATCAATACAAAGTACTTGTTTTACTAGCATTTTATAATTATCTTTATTATTATTATTTGTAATTTTAAATCTGTTGGTAAAACTAATATCAAACCAATAAAACTGGCGTGAGTCTTCCTGTTACGGATTTAAACCAAAAAAAAATCGGAGAATTAGAGGCCAGGAGGAATATTTTACCCTTCCCTCCCTGGCCAGTCCGCCACTGTAAAAATAGGACATCATTCGTTTTGTTCACTCGTTCAATAAGAAACACCACCGCAAATAAGCGTAATAAAATACTGTACTATATTGCACCTGGAAAGCAGCGAGGCTATGCGCGTCTCACATTCAATGTACCGTCCAGATTCCAACGTAAAAATTCGGTGTACCATCCAGATTACCGCTAAAGGTAGTAACGACTCACTTTGTATTGTACTTCACGATAAGAGAGTAGCCATCTCGATGTCCACGCATAATCTCTAACCGACCGCAATTTGAAGAGCTGACTTGCCGAAATGCACAGTTGCACACCGCAATGAGCGCACACCTTTACGATGACATTTGGCTGACGACATCCACAGATCGTATACTATCGGGCGACGGTTTTTCGCTTAAGGACCTCGTTAGAGGTTATCATACTTCAAACGTCTTATGTATATTTTGTAGAGCATAATACCTTTTGTACTTGCGCACTGCAAGTGACCCACCCACATACTTGAATTTCGCCGGATCAGAATTGAAGAAATGTTTCTGGCTTTTGAGGAGATGTCGCTGACGTAAATCGCCTCCACCCGTTTTTTGGCCACAACCGCATTAATTCAACGTGTGACACGTCGAATTAACAAAAGACACCAGTGGCGTAACTAGTTGGGGGAGGGGGCATAGGGGCAATTCGCCCCCTCTGTGAAATTTTGAAAACTTATTCGGCAAATTGGCAAAGTCATTTTTTCCATAGATGAAAAATTATTTACCATCAGATGGCTGTATTTTGAGGTCAAAGACGCAACATTCATCTTAACTAATTTATACTTCTACTGTTTCTCCTTTAAATCGCTAAAGTAACCAGGTAAGAAATGGAGAAATACGAAAATCAGTACAGATAAACAGTGAGAATTATTAACTCCATATTTTGCTTAAAATTCCCAACAAAGTATCAGTGTTTAAAAATAAGTATCTAGTGTGAAAAACTGAATGATTTACATTACAAAATTTTTTTATTCGTATAATTCAGTCAGCAAAGCTAGTTTTATAAAAATGTTTCCAACGGCACTTTACAAGGCCAGAAAATGCCGGAAAATAGCAAAAATGCTTCAGCTTCCGGGGTTCTTATTCGGTTCTCCCTCCACACCTTTCGGCTTAAATGCCTAGTGTTGCCCCCTCAGTACAAAACCCTAGTTACGCCACTGAAAGAGATCCCATCGTCGAATTCTATCGCCAAATACATTAGCGCATAACTGCACTTTCATTGCAACAATACTCCCTGCAAAATTGGGCCTACTATTAGCGTGGAAACCATGTCCAGGAGAAAGTCATTATGATTGGGTACACAAAACTAAGCGTACAAGTAATACGATTCAGCTCGGGAACACATCTCGAAATGTCTGGTGGAGCTAAGTTTGCGCAATTTATGACACACTGCAAAATGTCTTTTGTACAGAGATCTAAAAAACTTTCCAGCCTTCGCAAACCCTCCCAAACAAATAGGTTAGTCCAAACTCTCATCTTTGTAGGTGTCTTAGATCCAGAGGAGTAGAGGGACAAACATGCAGGCACGCACGTCGTTCATTTTGAAATATAGATCAAAAGCAAGCTGGTAAGCAAGTTAATTGGTGCACCATAACTTACTTGGAAAGGTGTATTTAGTCTACGTTTGACATCTAGACGATATAGTCTATACTGCTCTTCATCAGCAAGATTGGTCACGTGAAGACGTAAAATTTCATAGACTCGGCGTGATTGCCTCTGAGGAAAAAAATATCTTGTGTTAGAAAAAAATGCCTTTAACTTGGCAGCTTACCAAATCCTAAATATGGGCCTTGATTGTTTTACAGTTTACATCAGTTCTCTCGCCATGTCAAAAACTCCAAAAAAAACAAAACAGTATTACTGGTTAATTTTGGTTTCTATTGCCTTATGATAATATACATTACCTTATTTTAAGCATTCTCTTCTCCTAATGCTGTTTGATTTAGAGAATTTAATTTGAAGATATCCTTCCGTGTCGCTACCCCCTGCGTATCCTATTACGCAGCCTCTTCATCATATATAAAGTAGAGCGGAGCCTGTTGCTCATCTTTTCGAACCTCTATTGTGCCCAGTGGCGACACAGAGGGGAGGAGGGTGGGATAAAGGTAATGTATATTATCATAAGGCAATAGAAACCATAATTAACCAGGTAATACTGGTATTTTGGAGTTTCTAGCTGCAAGATAAAAATATACATTACCTTATTTTAAGCATTCCACAGACTTTGTCAAGGCGGCGGGCGCCATCTGACGAAGCCCCCTTAGGGTAGCGAGCGGTTCCCCACACAGAAAATACAGTGCAAAGGGGGTTAGAGTATATGTCGAGGAGCAATGAAAGGCCCGATCCGATATAATCTGTCTGCTTGGAGTGACATGTCCCGAAGATAATGAGAAGCAAAGATAGTCGGATGCCGCCAGGAAGCAGACTTCATAATTTCTGAAACTGGGATGTTGCAATGGCGAGCCCAAGACGTGGAGACTGCACGTAATTCATAAGCTGTGACACGAATTCTTTCATCTACGTAGTTGATGTTGGCAGCTTCGTAGGCTTGGACTATCAGTCTTAAGCCAAGTGGCGATCATAAGAGGGGAAGTGTCGTTAACTTTGTCGGAGAACGGAATAAACAGTTGTATACGGTCTCGTCGAGTTTGGCAGTCAATTTAGCATAAAGAAAGGAAAGAAGCATACGATTCTCTGTAGTCATACAAAAAAACATACTAAAAAGTCCCCAATGATGACACTTGTGCTTCAGCCGTCATATTGGAAAATGACGGCCAAAATGTGTCACGTAAGCCTATTAAAATTATCTCCAAAACCATTGGTTTTACAAGCAAATTTAATATAATCTAAAAGAAAGAAAATAAAATATACCATAAATATAGTTCTAATAAAGTTTTTGCTTAGATCAATGGTATTCTTGGAACATTTCACTCCGTAGGCCTGTCTTGGCGACTTGGTAATCAACCTGTACCTACACCTCAGACCACCCAGGGGCCCCACTCATCCGGCACTTCAGTGTCCAAGTAAGGGTCCCAGAGGAGGGCCCCTGTTGCCCTGAAGGGTTACGGTCCCTCCTTGGCCCAGGCCAAAAGTCGGACGAACCAGGCTGCACACCGCCAGTCCAGCGTCACCAGTACTGCCCACTTCACTCGATCCACAACAAGTTTGTCCACACAATATCCGATTAAAGGACACGGGGGAAAAAGGTACGGAAAGAACGGCCCCCAGTTTACACTGAACACAACCATGAACTCTGCCCCTGGGCAGCGCCCCCGCGACCCAAATCGCTGCAATTGGGCCGTCGCCTCCGATGCGAACACATCCACGTCTGGCGTACTAAACCACCTACAAATCTACCGAAACGCTGCAGTACACAATCGGAATTCAAATCTGTCCCAGAAATTCTGAGACAGCCCATCTACTGTCACAATCAGCTTCCTCGGCACAAATGCCGCCTGTACCACACAATCCAGCTGAAGTCTACGTAGCAACAGACTACGGACCATAGCGTTGAGCACCTGGGACTTAGTCCCCCCTTGGTGATTCACATATGACACGGACACTACATTATCGGTAAGGATTCGTATCACCCCGTCCTCTGACCAAGTCTCCAAATACGTCTAGCGCTTTCAGCATCGCTAATAATTCTTTCGCAAAGTAGCCTCCCCGGGCTGCCACCTTCCCTGTGCCTGCGAATCACCTGTGGCCGCTTCACAGCCCATGTCCGAAGCCACCACCACTGCAGCATCCATCGAGACCCAGGATTTTGCTACCACCAGGCGACCCAGAGACTCGGCCCACCAGTCCAAATCCTCGCACGACCCTCGCAAGAGGCTTCCTCAGTGCTACCCCGCACGATACCAGGTCACTAGATCCAGTTGCCAACAACACGTGTGCAACTTGCCGTCCTCCACAGCAAACAATAAACCTTCCGCCATACCTAGCAACCTTTGAGGCTCCGTAACAACAGTGACTGGGTTCCATTGCAGCACTGCAACCGGTCGCAGCATACGGACCTGCTTCTCAGGTGGTAGCACAAAAACTGCAAAGCCTGCGACGGTACCAGAACACTTTTTTCTGTAATTTACGAAAAAAAGCTAACTTCCGCAAGGTTGCCAACTTCCTCCGCACATCATGCCGCACACCGGCTGTGGACGGACCTATCACTGCAAAATCATCCAGGTAAACAAAAATCAACACACCGGCCCGGCGCAAAAATTGCCTCACCACTGACATAAGTTTCATAAAAGTACCCGTGGCCGAATCCAAACCAAATGGCAACATACAAAAGCGGTACAGACAACCCTGCCAAGAAAACATTAAAAACTGTCGCGCAATGTCCTTTATTGCCACTGCATAATATGCTTGAGACACATCGATTGTAGCCATCCACCACCCTGGCTGTACATGCTCTACCACCATTGGAGGTGTATCCAAGTAGCACTTTTTCACCACTACGAACTCGTTTAAGCTCTTCAGGCTCAAAATTATCCTGATCGATCCGACCGGCTTTGCTACTGAAATACTCGGGGACACAAAACCCACGCTTCCGTTTTTGACCCGTTCAATCACTCCTAGCACTAACATCTCGCGTAATTTGGGGGCAATCTCCTTCGCATCGTCCAGTAATGGCGGTCCCGCCGAAACCGCTATCAGCGGTGGCGCATTTCCTAACTCTAGACCCGCACCATCAACTATATCCAACACTGCTGACGACGCCCCAATGGCCGCCCGGTCTGCACGATGGCCCCTCAAACTCCCAGCACGCCACGTGCTTATTATTTTATAAACTTTTCTTTCCCGAGCAAACAATCCAATGGCGCATACAACAAATTATCTTATTCACGCTCGGTCAAGCCGATGTCTCTGCACGCTCCAGCGTTCCGCAGCGCTAAAAAAAAAAATTTATCAACAAATCCACTTTCCTCTTTACCACCATCCACAACGCTTTTCACTGTCCGCCAACTGCGTTTTCGGTCGGTTCGGTCGTTACCGACTCCGACAATAGGTTTCACATACGAACTCCCAACTGCACTAATGCCTCGCTATTTCTCAACTGCTTTTTAGGAAAACCACAAATTAAGCATTACGAACCTGAGAAACCGCACTGAACCACTTTCAACATTCTCACCTGGCCGGCCACTTTCAGACCTGGCCTATCAGACCGCCACTTTCTCAATTCCCACAAAACTTTCCATCACCATGCCGGCTCCCAATTTTACACTCTCCAACCAGCCTCCAAGAAATTACTCACCACCAAATTGCGTAGCCACGCTGCCTGCTTGGAATCAATGGCGCCCTTCAGTTCAACTGTGAAAAAGATCATGCGAAATGGTCAAATGACTTTCCTATAGCAACGTAATAATCTAAGCTAGATTTTCCGACTGCACGCGCCAACGGCAAGGAAAAGAGTGGATGGACTCGAGCAGGATAAGGTGAAGTGGGATAGAGACGGAAGTGACGTAATTTTTGCATAAATGACTGCAGTAATGAGCTAAAAACATCAAAATTGAAAAAGGCGGGTAGACAGAGCGTGGAGTTCCGATCTCACAGTCCCATGACAAAGCCAAAGGGCCGTGGTACCGGAAGCCCCACTCCCGACATTTATTACCCCCTTCTCGCGAGAGGTTCTCCGTCGACCGTAGGTGCACTAGAGGCCTTTATGTGTAAAGAAGAGAATGAACATAAAGATGGTCGGTCCAGGTATACTTTATTTCTGATCGTGGTTGGGGTTAGTTTCCGTTCTCTTCTCTCCCAGGGAAATATCGTGCTCCGCTCCCTAAATGTTACTGCTTAGAAAGTCCATTAGATAAATGGTGTTACGGTTTATACGCGTTGCTGGACGCTAACATATGTCACCTCTGGACGGGGGAACACAACATGTTAGGCCCCTTGCAGAAATGGGCGACCTTAAGTCTAGGACCCTAATATTTTAGGATTAAACTGCATACGAGACTAGGCAACCATCACTTACGACCTGCTTGCAAGCTATCTGGTCGGCGTTTTCTCAATACGGAGGCATACTCCAGATGTAGGCTTACTGGTCTAATGTTCCTAAGGAAAAATGGCGGACGGCAGCCATTTTATAACAAACTGGGGAGCAGAGGATTGCCCTGTGTTGCCACTTCGGTAGTCAGGGGAGAGAAAAAAAAAGCGAGCGTGGGAGAACAAAAGCGAGAGAGGAGGGTGGAAACAATACATCATGAAAGGGGATTGTTACAAGCAAAGACAAGTTTAAAAAAAAAAAAAAAGGGTTTAACGAGCGTTCACCACTCCTGGTCATCTGCCCGAAGCCATTAAATGTTCACCATTCCCAGTTATCGGGCACCACCTCAGATTTGTGGGACTGTATAGACGCTTACGACCTGTTTTTCCACTTGGTATCGGACAATTCTCACTCACGAGAACCTCGGACTCTTCCCCCAACCTGTGGGGTGGACAGGCCCAAATTAAGCATTATTTCACTTCCAAATTCCTCGAACTCCTCCCCAGCCTGCGGGAACGGTACTTCATACTACGCAACATTTCACCAAAAAGTTCCTCGGACTGCTCCCATGCCTGAGGGGAAAACCGGCACTTCACTACTCACCTGCTCACCGGAGCATTCTCCAAGAATTCCGAGGCCGACCCGTGTGCCTGTCTCGCTACAGCAATTTGCCAAATTCTCACGGAATCGACGGCCTCCCAGTATATGGCCGTTGACGAGGCCTAACACCATCCAAGTTTAAAACTGCAGTGATACCAAATTACGACCACTTCGTGCCGCGGCAAAAGAAACAGTGAGGTAGAAGCAATGAGGAGGAGTGACGCGACAGGAAGTGACGCAAAAATTGCATAAATTAAGAGGTAAATTTGATGTAAATGAGGAAAATAAAAGTGCCAAAAGCAAACGTGCCAAAAGCAAAAGCGACATCTCAAAAGTAACACAGTAAGGATTCTTACTACGGATAAAACGCTGTAGCACCACATAACTGTAGTGATTTGAAAACTACACTTCAATTTTCGAAGAAACGGCCGTTCTTCTTCTTCGGAAGTGTCACGAAACAAAAATAAAAAGTGTTCGACTACATGCTGTAGCAGCTACAGCTACAGTTAAGTGGTGCTAGTGTGTTTTATCCGTAGTAAGATGTCAAGTTCTCACCACTGTCACCGCCGGTTGCCGGTATTTAAACAGTTGAGGATTGTACGATGGAGAATAATAGTTCAGCCCCAGAAGCAGAATATTTTCAGCCAGTTTGCAACAAGCTTTTCACCAACAAAAAATGATCTGAGGAGAGAGGGAGGGGGTCTGTGGTCAGCAGGTAGTGGTGAAGGTAGAATCTTATGCTGAGCAAAATTTTCTATGAGGCCAATTTGGGTTCAAGAACAAGTTTCTTGCAAGAATTTTTTTTCAAGACCCTTGGTCGCTTGTCTTTGCTAAACAACTTGAGAACCCAATCTATCGTCTTGCAAATAGCACCATTTAAATGCTCTCAAAAAAACCGGTTCAAATGTGTGTTTAAACATCAAAGTCGGTCAATTTTTGACGAAATTATCGCAAAAAGAAGATCATGAAAAAAAACTCAACATAAATCTTACTGCAACACAGCCAGCAGTACTGCGACGTAGTGTCGCCTGTCGCTCTGATTCTGCCACAGGAAGTTCAGCTAAATTAATACAGATTCAGAATAGTAATTTTAAACATTATAGGGTTGTTGTTTTTTTTAATTGTGGACTCCGAAATAATTTTTAAGGGCCAATTTTGGTTATATTTTAGTTTTTGCTAAATAATTCAAAAACCATTTGAGCTACTGACTTCTTGACAAAATCATGGAGTTATGGAGTTGGGCGCGAATATAAGACAAAGATGCAGTTTTAATGGAACAAATTCAAAAAAAATACCGTTTTACATTCGGGCCAGTACGGTAAGTTTTATAGGTTGGCTGTGACCCGTGTACTTAAATTTACCAGAAATTTCTAACAGTTTTTAGGCAAGTGTCTTAAAATTTAATTTCGTGGTTAATTAGCATAAATTCTTTCATTTTTACAGCATTTGAAGTTCAGAAGCTACAATCATAACTTAATTATTGGTAAATTAAGACATCTTTACAGGAACTGGTTAAAGCTCGTTTTTACTGAAAGCCAAAAATATACATACCTGTATTTTATGCACTCTCATGGTTATCAGTGCTTCTTCCAAAGAAAGTAGGCTTCCCTGCCAGTCCCGTAGTGATTCCTCTGCGCATGCGCAGGCGCAGTCCACCTATATAAGCGTTGGGGCCGTGCCATGCTTCATCCTTTTTCGATCCTCTCAATTGTCACTAAGGTAACTCAAGAGGGGAGGAAGGGCGGGCTGGAGCGCAATACAGGTAATGTATATTTTCGGCTGGTAATAAAAACGATCTTTAACCAGTTCCTGTAAAGATGTTGTTTTTAGTTACCTCGAAAATCTACATTAACTGTATTTTATGCACTCGACAGACTTCGTCACCAGAGGAGGGCCTTGGTGATACCGACCTGGCTACGGACTGGCTACCCTGAAGCCAACAGGCTCGATGAATCTGAAAGCAACCGGAGTAGGAGTTAGCAAAGACGTAACAGGGACGGAGTAAGAGTGAGCGAAGACGTAACAGGGACGTTTGCTGCGGATCAGGATGATGGCATGGAACAATGACGTCGGGCGTTGGAAACGAGTCAGATCAAGTGGTTGCAAACAGGTCCCAGGGTAAAGGAGAAACAGCCGCCCAAGGTGACTGACACCCTTAGGGAAGTGGTGAAGTAACGAAGGTGTATCCAACAAGTTTGGTTTTTTTTTTTTGCTGAAGATGGCAATAAGAACGATCTTAACCATTGCTCCAATGTAAAGGGACAGTAGGCTCGGTCCAAGGAAAAATCGAGGCGGCGTGGTCGGTGGCTAAGATCAGCCGACGGAGTGGAGGAACAGATGAGGAGTCAGGACCGTAAACCTAAAAGGTGAGTAGGTTTGGTCAAGGTGAAAACGGACCAGTGTATGGATCACACTGTCATCGGATTGGTGTGCCGTAAGCGCATTAGGGAAAAGGGTGGCTTTGACACCCGAAAGTCCAAGGAAAGACAACAACACCTCATGGAAGCACTCAGCGAAGATGCTAAAGAGACACAGGCCTGGTGGTGATCCAGTAATCACGGTACCGAGGCAGTGATAAGAGCTGAGCAGGTACTGTAGGACCAAGGAGCACCCCGGAGTGGCATGGCAGGGACAGAAGAACGTTGTGGTAGGACGGCTTGTCCCGGCGACGATCCGCTAGAGGTTCGGAAATAGGCATAGGATCGTGGTGGATCGTGAAGCGAGACGGGAATACGTCAATCGCTGAAGAGGGTTGCGGGAGGAAGCTAGGAAACGAGAGGCAGGTAGGATCACGTCCAGTACCAGTCGAGGGCATGTCGAGTGAAGAGGATAGAGGACTCGGGTGGTGTAGCAAGGTGTCAGACTGGGCGGCTTGGTAAAGAGCCGTGTTGTCTTCGGTTTGGTTGATGCAGGGAATGAGCATGAGTGACTCCCCTTATTGTTAAGAGAGAGGGACTTCGTCTTTTCCTGTAAGAGGGATCGTCGGTCTGCAGATGCTTGGACTGATGCGGACAGTGGGGCTGCAGCGCAGCAGGAAGGATCGTTGATGGAAGGTTGTGAGAAGCAGGCTAATGGGTTCAAAGTACTGAGGAGCCAGGAAGAGGCCGTTATCAAGATTGCTGCCTATTAGAGATGTAGCCTGGAGGTTGACACATGCTAAGGGAGCCTTGGTATGAAAGGTTCCTCAGTGCGAAAAGGAAATCGTAACTAGCGGCGTGTCAGTCACACGGGATAGGAGGCGTGCGGATGGTAAGCTGAGCCGGGAGCGAAGCAAGATGAGAGGTGAATGAAGAACAAGTGTTTAGGGCGTAGGATCGATGAGTATGATCACAGCTGAGAGTAACATGTTGGGAAGGCAGGGGAGCATATGATGCCTTGTACAGTAACGTCATAGATAGTTGTCTTGCTCAATGGAATGTGCTATGCTGAGCTGTGGAGTGCTGAGGTTGATTTATTGTTACCTTGGTAAGGAGACCCAACATGTGGTTGGAAGAAAGGGGGTCAGATGTTGTTGCGTCCTTGTGAAGGCATCGAGGGATTGACGATAAGGGCGTACGAGGAGCCAGGAGCGCTTGGACGGCACAGGTCCTAACCGGAGTACTGTTGTAAAGCCCAAAGGTGGGATCGGGCGGATCGATCCCTGGTAATTTATAAGAAGCAGAAGGCGGGATAGGAGCGAAGGCATAGGATCCAAGAAGACTTGAGTTGTTACTATTATAAGAACAGTTCTTTTTTTTGATTGGTAGGACCGAGCGGAGCAGACTGTAGGCGGACATGGGGACTTGGACTTGTTGAGGAGCAGTATGTAGTACAGAAGCACAGGACGGGGCAGAAGAAAGCTGATCGAGCCGCATCGACTGAAGCCTCCGAGTATTTGTCTGAACAGGGCTGCGCAGTACAATGCACAGACGGTGGGGGCACGGAGGGATATCGTACCTTACTTCAAACAACAGTATTAAATGCTGGGAGTACAGGGAAGCGAAAGTCGATAATACAAAGCCGACAGGAGGCGGTGAAATGGCCAAGTCCAAGGAGGCTGCGCAGAAGTAATGCGCAGCGGGCAGCTTTGCTGACAACGCCTGTAGCAGCCACCCAGGGGGATCGGAGATCGAGGGGTCGAAGGATTGGGGGCTCGAAGAGATGGAGGCAGCACGAGCCCACTCCGGGTCGCAAACCCGCCACAAGATGGAGCCTCTTGACAAGATATGACTATGTATTAGATAGCTACAGAGGATCGGCGAGGAAGGAGTGTAGATTGTGAATCTACCATGGATGGTGGTGAGGAGGGGTGAGGCGGATCGCCGAGGAGGAACGTACTAACGGACCATTCTTGTAAACAATGACCTACAAGGGGCTAACCCAGCCAAGGGCACACTGAATCCTTCTCTTGAGGAGCGCAGGGACCGGGATCGGATTGTGATGTTGTTCCTTATGGGAGTAGAGGACTGAGGAGCGTCAAACAGCAACCGTTCACAACGGGCGCTAGAGAAGAAAAGATCAAGGGAGGTGTTGAGAGTGAATCACGAAAGGGGACTGAAGCCTCCAATAGGCTTGGATCCACAGAAGTGGATACTTCTAAAGTCTGAGCCGGGATCACAGAGGAGACAGAATCAGCAGGCAAATACGGATGTGACATGATGGTCGCGGCGTGAGGCGTGTTGCACGAGGATCGTCGCCGAAGGATCGTCCTTCGGTGGATTGATCCCAAGCGGACTGTCGGGGAACGTGCCCAACTGTAGAGTACCTGTAGAGATGTCACGAGCCACCTTGGACATGATCCAAGAGCACACCCCACACACCAGAGGTTGTGAAGGAGCTCAAGGAATGGAGTGAGGAATGGTGGATCGATGGACAGCAGATCAAGTAGAGGATCGTTGCCAAGGGATGGTCATCCAGCAGTTCGTTGCATAGTCAATCCATGTACAGTCCGATTAAAGCTGGCACGAGCCGCCCTGGACCGAAAACAAAAGCACGCCCCAAACATCAAAGATGTGAGGGGGCCCAAGGGACGGAGTGGGGAACGGCGGCTCGAAGATCGACGAACGAAGAGCAATGTAAGAGCAGCCGTATAGTGGAGAAGGAGAGAAAAAGAGAGAAAGCACGGCGCGGCCCCAGCGCTTATGTAGGAGGACTGCGCCTGCACATGCGCAGAGAAATCACTACGGGACTGGCAGGGAAGCCAACTTTCTTTGCACTTCAAAGTTTACACTTCACCACTAAAAAATGAACAATCACAAACTTTGTCCACTTGAATTTTCGGTGGAATTACGCAGCGTCCACCTTCTTCAGAAGTCCTGAAGTAGTTAGTGTAAACTTTGAAGTGCAATGTCATACTTACGCCAGAGTAAACACCGCTTGCCGATAATTTTCCCAACTTTCTTTCTCTGGAAGAAGCACTGAGAACCATGAGAGTGCATAAAATACAAGTAATGTAGATTTTCGAGGCAACCAAAAAGAGTATTTTGCCGGCCCTCCTGCCTGGCCGGCTGAAAATTGTTTCTATTGCCCGGAGGAAAATTACATTACCTGTGTTTTTATTACATTCCTTTCCTGAGGGATGCTTTCTCCTGGAGGTTTCTTGACTCTTTAGATCCACTCACTCTCGCAACCCAGTGCACATGTGCAACGTACTCCTTGTCTATATAACGCAGGCTCGTTCAAGCGGCTGCCACTTTTTTTTTCCCCTTTTCGATCAGTCATGGTGGTGACTCAAGAGGGGAGGTAGGGCGGGTTCAGGTAACGTACGTTTCCTCCTAACAAAAGAAACAGTTTTCAGCAGGCCAAGCAGAAGGGCCGGCAAATACTCTTTCTACTGCCCTTCGGAAACAGAGATTATCTGTGTTTTTATTGCATTCAGTAGACCTTGTTCACTCTGGTGGTGGGTGCCACAGTGACGGGTGCCCTAGGGTTGCGAAGTGGTTCCCCCAGAGTCATGGACTCTGATTTCCTTGGAATGGAAAATCCGGGGAGGCGACTCCAAGTTAGAAACGTTGAAGCATTTTAGGAGCCCCAAAGTGATGAAAGTGAGGTGAACACCTGGACTATGGTGGTTGGCCTTTCTTACGGGGATGGTGGTTTCAGTTGACAATTCCCGTGTTGTTGAGATTCCCAGTTGGTCTTGTGTTCATCGGTGTGTTGATTGAAGGTGAAGTGTTGATAGAAGATTCCGGGTATGCGGTAGGCTTTCAGGTTGATTGCGAGTGATGTTGATTTTTGAATGAAAAGTTCCACAGTGTCTGATCCCTTCGGTGCACCTTTCTGGTTTTCTGTCAGTCTTGAAACTGCATTGATAGTTGATTGGAAGTGTTGATTTCAGAACAGGTTGATTGTAGTTTGAATACATCATTTCCATCACATGCAGGGGTGGTGGAGATGATGGAGCACATGACAGAAAATTTGTTCCGTTACAGGATGCAATGAATTTACGGATTTTGCCGTGGCGTAGGGATGTGCGAGTAGAAATATTTTAATTCGAGTCGAGCCGAGCCGAGTTTGCAATAGAAGAACCGAATATCGAGCCGAGTTCGAGTATTTGATGGAAATATTTTGCTTGCAAGTTTCCATTTAATTTGTTAAAATAATAGGAACAAAGATGGTGCTTAGTTGACTATGTGGGTCATGGTTTTCCAGTTTTAAGGATGTAACTTGAAAATGTTTTCAGTTATTGACTTTTAATCTGCATCACTGGAGCTCTCGTAGAGACGATAGATTTGGTATATTGGAATGTCAAAATCGGTCAAAAATTGACAGAGTTATCGCGTTTTTGCCGGATTCCAGTTTTTCGAGTATGGACATGAGGAGCGAGTTGAGTTCGAGTACAAGTTTCATACTCGGCTCGGCTCGAATTTTTCGAGTATCGCACACCCCTACCATGGGGACATTTGGATCACTGGTGTTTTTTTTGGGGGGGGGGGGGGGGGGGGTTTGGGTCCCCAGGCTGGAGCATTTAATGTTCTAATTTTCATGGTCTCTGTTTGAGATGGTTATGGCTTCATGGTGAAGTTGAATGCGAACCCTTTGGCTTTGGTTCTGCATGAAAGACCAGGTAATGACCTGGTCCTGGTGTTCGAGTTTTGCTTCATATTGGGTGTTGCAGGCACGAAATGTTCATTGTCGTCTATTACCAATTGATAGCGACAAAAACTTTTCTTGTGGCAAGTTGGCGGTCGCAGATAGCCAGTCCTTCATTTGGATGTCATTGGTGGGTAATGGCTTCTTGGTTATAGTCGTTGGATGAGTCATGCTTGGCCAAGAGGAATGTTGGGTGTTGGCGGAGTCACGGCTTCCGGCGAGAAGTATCGGGGATCAATTGGCTTGGACAAAGAGATTCGTTTCTTGCGTGGAAATCTTGGTGATTTCTTGTATAGAGGTTTCCATGACTTCGAAATGTTGTGTTGTAGCACTTGCAGGCGTTTGGAGAAGTAAGTGGGGTTGAAAACTTCTCTGCTTGTGGCTTGGTTCAAGTTGTCGATAATGACCTCTTGTTCATGTACTCTTTGTTTTGAGTTGATCATTGGCTGCACAAACTGAAGATACATGGCCGCAGATGACGCCCAGGGTGTTGTGTAAAACAGTGAGGATTTCCATGAGTGTTTTCTTTTGATGGCTGGAAAAGTGTAAGCCTTTCGAGACTTTGTTCCTATACCACGAGCCACGGCTGTTTGCCGTGATGTCATCACGAGTTAGCCACTGACGAACGAGAATTGCTGATCTTCGGCCATCTAATCACCTGATGCGTGCATGGTACAAGTTCCTGTAAGGAGATTAGTTCAGCTGGTGAGCAAGGAGAATTGGTTTCGATTGGCACAATCGGCTCATTCTCGGTCTCGTTTCGACGAACTTGGAGTGTTGCGTCGGTTTCAGGTGTTGGTGATTTGGGAGTGGCCATGGAATTGTTTTCAGTCAGTCTTGCCGTTTGTGGATAATCCGGGGGTTTCCATGAAAAAGGGGAGTTCACTTTCAGTTTTTTTACTGCTCGTGGTGGTGTAGGTTTTCGCAGGTAAAAGGTTAGATGAGCATGGTGTCGATGAGGATATCGGAGACACAATGTCCGATAACCGGGTGGAGTTTCCAGGCGTTGCTGGCAGATTTGAGGAGTTTTCCCCAAGTTTTTTCTCGTGCATTTGCATCTTCCTCGCAGCACTTTTCCTTCTCATTCAGAGAATTTTTTCCCAATGATTTGGGGGAAATTTCCTTGCAATAGGAGCAGGGGTGACAATAGTAATCACATGTGCGGTGATGAGCACAGGTGGGATGAGGGTCCGTTTTCTTTTTTCCTGAGATTATTCCAGCACATTTACAAGTTTGAATTTCTTCGTTACGTGCAACTGACAAGTTTCCTGTGAGTCTTGCATTTTTTCGGGGGTGATGCAGACTTGATTTTGCCTCCGCTAGTTTTTGGCATGCTTGTGAAGAGGCAACACTTTTCGTGCCGGAAAGAACAGAGCATTACTTGCGACAATGTTTCCCGCCTTTGGTCCCGCGGGGTCTACTGGGAAGGTTGATGAGGGAGGAGGCGTAGAGGGCTTCTCGGTTGTGTGGAGGAGCGTCACGTTTCCGGGGTCCTTCCTCTTTTTTTTTTTTAAATTGTTGACTGGCTTCATTGCTTGTTGGGTTGCCATTGTGTTTGCATGCTAGAAACGCTTCATTGCTAGGGACCCATACTTTCCGCGATATTTTAAAGCAAAATTTTGCGATAATATTTGTTGCGAGAATATTTAAAATGTGCGGTGGAAAAAGGTAATTTTGCGATACATCATGTTGCAAGATTTACTGAATTTTGCAACCAAAAAAAAAATCACAAATTTGTTAACAGAAAATAGCCTAAAATAGGCCTCATAAGTGGTGTACAATATGAATAAAGTTTTAAAATTTTAATTACACTTCAAAACAGCTGCCAGTAACAAACAGAAGACCTTACTTTACTGCAAAGTTCATAAAATTTTGATGAAAGGCATAATTTATTTATACGGGCAAAAAATATGAATTTTGCAGCATAATGCTAATTTTGAATCGCATATTTTCATTTTTGGCTTCAGCAAACGGCGTACACCTCCCCAATTGAAAAATGGGGTCAAAATTCTTATTAGTAAACAAGTTGCGAATTTTGAAATTTCGCAAAATCGCATACAGTACGGGACTACGGGTCCTTATTCATTGCGTGTATGCATGGTGGATGGAGTGTTTCATTGCTTGCTAGTGTGCTTGCTTGACCTTTTGGCCGTTTGCTTGCTTGTATGTTTGGCTGGTTGTGTGTTAATTGATGGTTTGTTTCCTTGCATGATGGCTTGATTGCTTTTAAACTTGTTTTTGCCTGATTGGCTTTCTTGTCTGTTGTCTGTTCGTTTGTTTGCTTGCTTGCTTGCTTGTTTGTTTGCTTGCTTGCTTGCACATTTGCTTGTTTGCTTGGTTTGCTTGCTTCCTTGCTGGCCTGCTTATCTGGATGTTTGCTAGCTTGCTTGCTCGCTTTCACGTTTGCTTGTTTGCATGATTGCTTATTTGCTTGTTTGCTTGCACGTTTGCTTGTTCGAATGATTGCTTGTTTGTCTACTTGTTTGCAAGTTTGTTTGCTGGCTGCTTGTCTGCATGTTTGCAAGTTTGTTTGCTGGCTTGCTTGCATGTTGGTTGCTTGCTTGTTTGCTCGGTTGCATGTTTTGTTTGGTTGCTGGCATGGTTGCTTACTTACTTGTTTGTTAACTTGCAAGTTTGCGGGTTTGCTTGCTTGTTTTCTTGCTTGTATGTTGGCTTGCTTGTTTGCTTGGGTGTTTGTTTGCTTGCTTGCTTGCGTGTTTGTTTGCTTGTTTGCATTTTGGCTTGCTTGCTTTGCGTGCTTGCTTGGGTGTTTGCTTGCATGTTTGCTTGCTTTTTTGCTTGACTTGCATGGCGTTGGTGTCAGAGGCAAGATGCAAGCACGCCGGACGAGAAGTCTGAGAGACGGCGGGCATCTATCCAGTCAGGGCAAAGCAGCCGTGGTAGAGCCAGCGGCGTAGGCCAAGGCGAAGCTGGACAGGAGAGAGCGAAGCGACCGTCGCGGTCGGGTGAAGGAAAAAAAGATGGCAGCTGCTCGAACGAGCCTTCATTATATAGACGAGGAGTGCGTCGCACATGCGCACTGGGTTGCGAGAGTGGGTACATCTAAAGAGTCAAGAAACCTCCAGGAGAAAGCATCCTTCAGGAAAAGAATGCAATAAAAACACAGGTAATCTATGTTTCCGACGGGCAATAGAAACCACAATTTAGCATGTGGCAGACAGAACTCGGTTTGATTCAGTTTCGTTAATGTTGTGCTGGAAATTGAAATGTTGCAATTTCAGGGGAAAAGATAAGCCGTGTGGCCTGAAGGTAGAGGTTTATACAGATTCGTACGTTTTCTGAAGTAACTACACAACTCTACTGGCAATCAGAGGCACCATTTTGTTACAAAAATGCACCACTTACAAATTATTTAACCCTTTTAGGCCTAAGCCATTTTTTCAATTCTCGTGCGAGAAAGCCTATGGCTGCAACGTGGCTGCCATGAACAAGTTGCATGCCTCATGAAAATTAATTGTAATAAAAAAACTATGCAGTCTAGGAGTATATAAATTTGCAGACGTAATAATTATATTGTAAATTATTGACCAAAAATATAATTGGGACCATCGTCCTACGTTTTCATTATTTAAAAAAATCCTGAAGTTTGACTACGTGAACAGCGCTAACGAAAGTTTTAACTAACAGTACTCAGAATAACATCCACTCGATATTCTTCCGTCACAACGCGTGTTATTATTTCCGAAATCATTATTTTATGTTTTATTACCGCAAAAATAGTTTAAAGTTGCTTTATTTCTTTGAGATTCACGATCGATTACAGCTCACTACTAAATCGTTGCCGGACGCCATAATGACCGGCTGCCCGCAATGAGACGCGCTCCTGCTAGCGCCAATGGCTGCGACCTTGACTCGCTTCGCGTGACGTCACTCACGAACGGCCGAAGAGTCACGTGCCGCGAACGAGCCAATCAGCGCTCGCAAGGCCGAAGCGTTTGAACAATGGTCGTTGAAACAGGACATTTCGCTGGAGGAATACCGGCAGTGAAGTTGGAGTTGATGACGTCATTTTTCGCGGGCCAGAAAATTGGGAATCCCCTTTCTCAAACGCGACCAAGATGGCGACTGTACGTTGCGTCGTTCCAGAGATACGATCGTTTGAACCAAGGGCTATTTTCAGCAAATAAACGCAATTTCACGTCCACTTTGGCGACGATGCCAACAATAACATTGACTTAAGGTAATAAACAGATGATATTAATTTAAATTAACCTAAATAAACTGAAAATATTCATTCTAAATTACATAATTCAATCGGAGTTACGCCTCTGATGTACGCAATAGGAATTTTTTTTTTTAACAGGTCGTAGAACTCGGCTGAACCTGGCTAACGATACATCGTCGTGTCAGCTTTTTCGCAGTGGAATTGCGATGACGATATATCGTTGCTTAGGCCTGAAAGGGTTAAGACTACAAACTCGGAGCATTGTAACTAATAGCTCGACATGAAACAAACACCCCGTTTTCAGAACCTTGGATTGACTGTTTACCTTGTTTAGTTTCAGCTTTTCTTGCGCCTCTTGTACCATTTTCTCATTAAACCCTTTGTGTAATCGGTCAGGACTGAAGCTAGATAGGCGCAAGCAATTTTTTGCATCTACGAAATCCCGCACACGGACAAAATTATCGGAGGGTTCTTCAACTACAAAATGAAATACATTGCGTCAGTATAGGATTATTTTATCACTTAAATCTGCCTAGGGATATACAAGTACAACAATTTTGCATCAATTCGTGGTGAGTTCGAATATCTTGAGATAAGAAATGGCTAGTAATCCTCTTTAGAATAATCCGACTTACATGTAATAAGTCAGCGGAGCATTTTTAAATTAAGGCCGGGAAAAAAAATAAGTTTGGTTCTCGGGCATTTCGAAGGTCGAAAAAGGACCAGGCCACCCTGCTTTTTATTTTATTATTCATTTTCAAAATGCTATAAAAATGCTCAACATTTACCTTTAACCTTTTAAGCAGTATGAACGTATATATATACGTCCAAAAAAAAATCCTCCCAAACACAGTAACGACGTATATATACGTCGAAGCTTTAAAGGTAAACTATTGGTCGAAAAACGCAATTTTCCACCAAAATATCAAAATGCAAAACGCTAAAATTCCTGACATGTTGTGCATCGATTTCTGTAAAAAAAAACGTTGTTACCAATATCTACAATTTTATTAAAAACACTTTAGTTGAGTGTAGACTCGCTAAAAACTGCAAAAATGTCTTTCTCATTCTTTTTTCCTAAGTTAAAAAGCAGAAAATTGGTCATTTTTGATCAGCGGTAGCGGTCGGACCATTTGACTGGGCGCTGCATCTTGTATTAGTTGGAAAGCTGGAATACCCCTTAATCTAGGCCTCCCAACATATTTTCTCGATGGCCATTTGGCATTGGCCAATAACACGAGAACTGGAGGAGCCCTTCTGGCCGTTTCAAAGCTCACTTTCCAAAGCATTTGAAAATCGCGTTCCGTTATTGGCTGGTTGGCACCACGTCACCGAAAGGAGCTTTATAAATCTTCACACTATTGCTTATCAGGTGGCAACAACGATTTTTAGCCTAACTAACGCCGACTTTCGGACGCATTTTATCAACACGGAGATTTTCGATTTTCATTACCGCCCGTAATTTAAAACAAAACAACGGTTCTCCAAAACTATTAAAGCCATTTGTCCGATTTTTTCTGTGCATTTTAATGAATATCTGTTGCGTGCGTGTAATAAGTTTGAAATAATTGTGTCCAATAGTTTTCGCAAGAATAATTATTTCGTTAGTGCCTCACTCCACGGGTAACGACGTAAGATGAATGAAATAAAAAGCGATTGACCCGCATGATTTTTGGGGACCCGCCCGCGCCCGAGAACCGAACAATTTTTTTTTCCCGGCCTAAAGGGATTAACAGTTTATTTCCTACCAATTTTGTGTTACTAAAATCCTGTTGACAAAGAAAGTCATCCCCTCCCCGTACTAGGGAGTAATGAACAGTTTAGTTGGTAAACACACACTATGTAGTATGTAATGTTTGGTCATCGATTATGTCTTAACACATCTGGTTTCTGGTTTAATAGTAATGTGATGACACGGTGTGTGACTGCTACTTGCAAGGCTACAGTACGTAAACTTCACTTTCATACTCATCACCAATCATGGTGGACCAACGTGCTAAATTCAGATTCCAATGTTGATCGATAATGAAGGCCGATTTCAAAATTTATCTTGCGGTGGGATGTGTAGTGATTAAAAATAAAAAAAATTGTGATTTGCAGTTTAACTTGCATTGCAAAGAGAACCTCCAGGACCAGACATTTTATTAAAAAATATAAAAATTATGAAATCTTGAGAGCCGATAGTTAATTCCTTCTCGATACCAGCTGATACTATTTCCCAATGTATTGATCAAAACTTTTTAATACTGTACAAAGAATTTATAGATGCTTTTTTTCTAAAAAATTGCGAGCAATGGTATTCATTACGGTTGTCCACAGCAAGCCGCTTTTGGGCCTCGATTCGTGTTATCCACATGTAACATGCACGTGCGTAGTAGAGCTGACGACGACTTGCGTTGCGTGACGTCACTTCACAACTACCATAACCCAGCTTTCAAACGCGAAGGCAGCATACGTCACGTGGTTTAAGAATCAGAAGTTGCCAGTGCTTTAACCAAGCTTGTTTTTAAAGGGCAATTACATCCATTTTGACATGCATGCTTTACTTTTGGCTCATTTACACAATAACTAAACACAAGAATTGCAGTAAGAATACGTTACGTACCTCCGATACAACAATTTAATTATTACATCACCAAAACACGACATAGAGACCGCCATTGTTTTGCTGGAACGCGCAGAAATTAATGCCGACTGATGTCACTCTTCGATTTCGACTCGCAGCCAATAGAGCTATCTAAATCGGCTGCGAGTTGTTGATGTAGAAAGCAGAAAAATCCTCAAGGCCTGATGAAGATATCTGGGTGGTATCGAAAATTTGTTGGACTAAGCACGAGTCCGAGTTGTGAATTTTAGCGAACTTGGTAGTGTTATTTTATAACGGATCGATCTTTTCACAGTATGAATTGCAGCGATGTTTTTCGGGTTAGCTAAAAAAAAAAAAAAAAACTTGCACCTTTGTCACGGTGAGTGCTGCATTTCAGCAGTCCCCGTTCCACCCGTAACACCCATGGTGAATACAGTGAATGAAATCTCCTTTTGTATGTGCATGCGTGCGTGCGAGAGCTGGAATATTGTAATCGTAGTTGCGCAACTCGTTTGTTACCCGCTGGTCGGGATTCTGTTAAGCTGTGTTTATGAACTAAAAGTCTAATGTTGTTAAACCTAGTATTTCTCCTTTGGAAACCCGTTGTTTGATGTCCAAGGTCACACAGTATTGGTGACAATTGGCACCCAAACAAAAACAGGACCTAAAATATTGCGACCAGTCTTTTGAATTTGTAGCTTTGCTTTCGACATTTTACTGTCTAGGTTTCGTTTTCGTTTTTCAGAATGCCCAACCAAATCACGGAGGTAGCGTTTTTCACAGTCGGCCTGGAATTTGTTGCTAAAATGGATATTTTCGATTGTCACTCGTCCAACCAAGGAAGGATTAAGGCCTAAGAAGTCAGATAATCATAGGATGGCATGGAAATTTGACACCAGCAAAGAAATAATTGCTGGCAATGGATTTCCCACACCTGCCGATCAGCGTTCGTCCCGGACATAGTGAAAACCTGGCTCAGAAAAAAACGTAATGGGACGGAACGTAAGAGATTTTGGTAGTAGCTGTGAATTTCCCACAAAACGGTAAGAAGAAACCATTATATTTTAATAGCAACGTTGAAAATTGATGTTGGGCAAATGTGAAGTAAAGCTAAAAACGAACATTGATATGTGTATAAAACAAGGGTTTGCAGTGTTTAAAAATTCAAAACGAACATTTAGCATTCAGAAATTTATAAAGATGAATTGACAAGAGTGTTGCTCATTGTTAAACTGCTGTGAATGTATGAAACGCCAGCACGAGAAACTAGTTAAAATGTTTTGCATTTCCAATCATGAATAAGTAAAAAGCCGACCTTTGAAGATAAATTAACTTGTGAATTGCTAGTGCAATTTCGTTTTGAACTCGCAGCAAAACATTAAGAAAACTTTGGTTTGACTCCCATGCAAGTTAGTGGAAAGTGTGTTGTCAAATAAATGAAGAAGCAAACAGCATTTGCAGAATTTTTCACGTTATGAAAAATAAATTAGGTATCTCTGATTTGGATTCTAGGCCTACTTAGTTTCATAATGACGGATTCTAGTCAAGTTTCACCCACTTCCCGTGCAGTTAACAGTATTATAGACATTGAAGGTGATGTTGCTAATACAAATGACTTTCAAAATCAAACACTTGGTGTTCAGGCTAATCCTCAACTAGGCCTACCAAATAATCAGCCTTTATATTTTAATACTGGTAATCAAAATTTTCCACCACAAATGGAGAATGTGTTAATAACAGAAGATACAATTGATAGAATTGCAACTATTTCAGCTGGAAAATCATTGTCAAGAATGAAAGGCTTAATGGAAGAAGTGTTGTCAAAATTGTTAGATGAAAGGTTGCCATCCATTGAACAACAGAGGGGTTCACAGACAACTAAGCCTGTTAGAAGTAAATGCTAACTTTTTAGGTGAAAGGAATGTGTGTAATTCCGCAAATTATCCAAATTCTTCGGAATCTTTGGATACAGGTAACGCAACTCGTCAAAATTTTTTTAGTCATCCACCGCAAACAATTTGATTTAGGTGCTCATCAAACTGGTGCCTATTCTCAAACACCACAAACTAGACTAGGCCTACATGAGAATCTTGGTGCCAGAAATAAAGACAGACGACGTGGTGCAGAACATTCACAATTACCTGATTATAATCTTCGTTATCGTGACAATACTAGTGACAATAATGCTGTACATGATTCAGGTGTGGACTATTTATTGGCGCAATCAGTTTCAAGAACTGAAAAGAAGTTGGACTATTTTGCTAGTGCTATTTTATCATGGCATCTTAAACCAGTAGAACTTAACCAAAATATTAAAGTTGGTGATTGGATATCCTGTATGGAGGGGTACATGGCTGACAAACAGGAAGGAGAAATTTTGCATAGGACTATGATTTCACAATTGAAGGATAAATATTTGATTTGGTGGAAGGCATTGCCACAAAAACCAAACTCTTGGTCTGAAATTAAAACTAAACTGAAAGCAACTTTCAAGATGCCAAAGTTGGACCATGAGAGGCTAGCACTTACAGGCACCATGAGGCAAAATTACTCTGAACCATCATCAGAATTCGTTGACGGAATAACCCTCGAATTTAACAAATTAGAGATTAAAGTTAATGAACGACAGCAAGTTGATGCAATAAAGGAAAAAATGCTTAAAGACCAAAGAAACCATTTGTCAAACAAACCCATTTCTTCAATTGAGCAACTCATGCATGAAGTGAATGTCATGCCTAGGTACCTAAGATTTCCTGAAGTAACTCCGAGGACAGCCTCCAATTATCAACAAAACAAATCAAACAGCCAACAAAATACAGTGAATGCTAGTAAACAAAATAATCCAGTGCTTCAAAATAAATCTTCTCCAGCTTCAAATCAAGCTACAAAAAGTGAAGAAACTAAATCGGCATAAGCTTCAAATGATAAAATTGCTGCTTCTGCCGCTTGTTTTGCTTGGGATGAGGACAATTTCTTGAAAAATGTCCCTCTTCATTACAATTGTAGCAATTGAAATTCCTAGGTCTACGTCATTTTGAAGTTGCTCCCTGTTCTGTGAAGTTCTGGTTTGAAAAGATGCTGCATTGGGATTCTATAATTCATCTAAAATTTTTTTTTAACAAAACGAAGTCAATTCTGTGCTTTTAACAAAACGAAGTCAATTCTGTGCTTTCCACTAAGTGAAAAACAGGCATTCTTGAGACGGCTGGTTCTCGTAGTTTTCTTCAACAAAACGTACGACAAAAGAAAAACTTCGCCATGAAGTAGCAAGGGTACGATGAAGATGAAGCCAACCTTGAAGTTTCTCTTGAAGTGAATGCAGTGGTAAACATTTTGGAAGCTGTGAATAGCAGTGTGAATAACCAAAAAAAAAAGACAAGTGACATTGTGTTTTGTTCGTAACCATTCTTGTGTGTATAACATGGTGCATAGCTGAATGTAACAATTTTCTTTGGAAACTGCACTTGCCAAATAATTTTTCGATCCACTAACTAAGGGAGGGGGAGCAGTGTCACGGTGAGCGCTGCATTTCAGCACTCCCAGTTCCACCCATAACACCCCTGGTGATTACAGTGAATGAAATCTCCTTTTGTATGCGCATGCGTGCGCGCGAGAGCTGGAAAATGGAAGTGAGCATATTGTAATCGTAGTTGTGCAACTTGTTTGTTACCCGCTGATCGGGATTCTGTAAGCTGTGTTTATGAACTAAAAGTCTAATGTTGTTAAACCTAGTATTTCTCCTTTGGAAACCGTTGCTTGATGTCCGGGGTCACACAGTATTGGTGACACCTTACTACACACGTTTTTATCGTGGTCTTAGTTTTTTTCGTTTTGAGCTTTGTCCTCTTTCAAATTACCCCCCCCCCCTAATTTGACTTAAATTAACTTTAAATCGCAAATCGCCCAACCCTATTGATCAGCTAATAACCGATATCTACTGGTCCGATGTTTAAGAAAATAAAGTGAAACTAAATTACATTTTTCACGAGTAAAAATAAACTAGAAATTTCAGTAGGCCCAAAATTGACTATCAGCACATTTGAGACTAAATGATGCAGTAACGATATAACATCCGGTAACCGGAGGTGATGTAGTAACATTGTGAATTTACAACCTTCGAACATTTGCTGTCTAAAACTGATACCAATGTTCGGATGAGTATGTAGCTAAAATTAAAGGGGATTAATATTCAGCTTTTTAACTATGCAATTATAGCGTAACAGAGAAAGGGCTATAGCAAATGAAGTACTTTGAACCTGGCTAAAATTGACCAAAGAAGGTGGGGGAAAAAACCGTTGCAGCTATAACCCCCCCACACACACACACCAATTGGAAAAAAACATCCGCTCCAAAAAAAAACCATTGCTCGGTACAGTAATGTGAATAAAAATAAAAACGTCAAGTGTGCCGTAAAAAAGGGGGTTATAAGTTTGAATTTTCACTTGTTAAAATGTACACGGATAAAAATTGATGATTTTTAATTGAAATAATCAAATGTACAATTCAGAAAATTGCATCTGCTTAGGTGCTGTTGTGCTTTACGTTTTAAATATATGATTGGTTAAGCACAACAGCACCTGAACATATGCAATTTTCTTAATTGTACATTTGATATTTCAATTAAAAATCATTAATTTTTATCCGTGTCAAAAATCCTTATTTTTTTTTTGCAACTGTATTCAGTAGCATGCAATAAATACCTAATTACTTTTTTAATATTTACGTACTGACCTGTAATATCCATAACATTACTGTCACCTAGGTACTGGTTGTAAATCGTTTGTAGTAGTTCTGCACCCAGGCCTTGTTTTTGAAAGGGTGGCAAAATAAGTGCTTGACTGGAAGAAAAAAAAATCTACAATTACAATGCAAGAATATTTACTTTCATGGCTAGAAGTACGCAGCTGCAACTGGAATTAGTGAAGGAGTAATTCTAAAACTATTTTACACGAATTGTATTTTGTTATCCTTAAATGTGTAAGTTGCTAAAATAAAACTGGTACCAGAAATTGTGTATTAAATGCCCAGCCCCCTAAAATGATTGAATGTCAAAATCAATCGATCGAAGTAGAAGATGGTTCATTTTTTCGCTGAATGTCAAAATCATGAAATACTTTTGTTGACACCCACCCTTTAAAAATAACATTTAACAGGTTTTTTGTTCTAAGAAGTATTGTTACAATGAGGTTTAACAGTACAAGAAATGTTGAAAAAGACAATATGCAAAAAAAACAACCTTAAAATAGTATAGATCAAATTACACAGAATGAAAAATATGACACAAACCTTAAAAGCCACCTACTATTAGACAAAATATGCATTTTATTATGGAATGCTATAGAAATCAAATTTTTCAATCCTGTAAAAACTTTGTTGGCAAAACAGCACAGGAAGAGAAAGCCATATTTTAGTGCTATTGATAAATAGCAAGCAAGTCATGCTCAACAACCAATAACGAAGACAAAATGGTTGACTACGCACTCACCTGATTCTTGGCCTAATTTTGTTTGGGTATGCGTAGTAATGGTAAACAGTTGCGTAACCCACTGTTGTCCAAGAAGGAATCCCATTGGCACCACACTTTTCAAATCTGTAATCAGACAAAAATGGTTTCAGTCGCACAAACTGTTTATCTCATCAACAGACCCAAATGAAAACTGAAAATGACATTGTGTATTGCGGAAATGGCTGAAATGGTACAGTATTCCACGCAGAAGTTAAGGTGGGCTCTACTGTAGTTTGAATCCAAAGACTAGTTGTTACATTTAGTTTTTTTTTGTTAATTTGGACATTAATTACAGGGTAGGCATTACAGACAATTCACAACCCCCCACCCCGTGTTTCATAATGGTCTCCCACAAAAAAAAAAGAAAGAAAAAAGAAAGAGAAATAACGCTGCAACGGCTAAAATGTGTTTTTATTGCTTAAACGAAAATTTACATTACCTGTAAATGTTAGCATTTTTATTCTTAAAGGGATGGTACCGCTTCTTCACACACACGAAATCGCGTAACAATATAGGCCGGCGAGCCGAACGTGCGGATTGATACTCTGTCATAATATCTGCCGGCTGGAAGACGCTAACCTTCAAGTGTGAATCAGCGTGCTCGCGCCAAGGTTAACTGAGGTAGCAGCTAACGCAGCTTCAATCCAAGTTTGACTTGGCTCGCGCATTGATAGCGAAAAAGTAAACAAACCAATGCGGTAGAAATCCCCCACATTGCAAATCCATTCTGCGAATGCTAATAATATTGCAAAAAAAATTCCAGTTTCTATGATGTTTTTCTCGCGTGTTTCTGTTGAGATACTTCCAGTATATTTTTGGAGCCAGTAGGTTAGGTTAGTATAGGTTAGTCTAGGTTTAGTTGGTGAGCGCATAGATTTGGAGATCTTATTGGGTCAATAAATAAATCGTAATCGTGTATTTTTGTGTAAAGTTACTAAGACCATGGTAGGTAGGTAGGTTGGTAAACTTTTTTTTTTTTGACGAGCTGCATCAAACTCGTTTGCGTAAAAAAATTACTGTCACTGTAATCATGAAATCCCTGTTGTGTATAGTGCTGTCTCGGTTTCATTACTTACGAATCGGTTCGGTTTCGGTTTTTCTCACAAAGGAAGCCCCGGTTTCGGTTTCGATTTCGGTTTTGTTGTTGAAATAATTAAAGACATTTTTAAGTCACAAAAATGCCCCCACATCCACGAGCGATGCTATGTTGATATTTTCGCACGTGCGTCAGTTTTGGTCGATGGTTTTGTCCAGGAACGCTGACTTCCAACACACCCTTGCATAAAATGTTGGAGTTGTTGGAGTTTTTTGAAAATGCTTTATTTTTAAGAAAATTGTAATCGGAAAAATATACTTATAATTTTTATTGGCATTTGTTTAATAATCTAGTTGAAAACAAAACTTCAACACAGTGATCGATGCACCATTTCTGGTGAATTATTCGCGAGTAGCAATTTTTAATCCGCTGTGCTGACCAAGGTGCCTACAGATCGCGAAACATGTAAACAACCACGTTACGTTTGGGGAAATATTTAACAATCCCACTTACTTAAAAATACCTTTAGCGATTACATTTGGTGCTAACATTACATTACATTATCTTTATTGAGCTTGCAAGACTGGACGCTACATGCTAATACTTTTTGCTTAACAACACAAACGTTGGCACAGTGTTGTTCAATTGAGCATTCACGTACGAGACGAAACTTCTCCCGTTCGTTGTTGTGGAAGTCTTCATTATTGTCAGCTACTGCCATTACGGACGAAGATTAGTTTGTTTGTGGTATTATTTATAAAAGAAAACGATTAGTTTTTTATGGTTCAACATCCCTGCAAAGACACACACATATGTATGCAAAGTTGCCTTTTGAACTTATTCATACGTCCCTGCTTTAAAAAAAAAAAAAGAAACAAACCGGTTTTTTAAAAACCTCCAATTTGGTTTTGGTTCATAAGTAAAAACCGAAACCGCGGATCGGTTTCGGTTACCGACACAGCACTAGTTGTGTAATTACCTCATTTTATCCGTTGCAGCTCCCCTCCCCGTCGCAACCAAAGAAATCCGCCCCACTCCCCACCCAAAAAGACTAAAATTGCACGACCTGTACTTAGTCCTCCTCCGGGTTACAAAGTCCGCTATAAAAATAGGTAATGCAAATTTTCGTTGGCTATAAAAAGACTAAAATTGCAGGTCCTGCACCTGCTTAATTTTAGTTTTTATTGTCTAACCGAAAATATACATTACCTATTTTTATAGCGATTCCCTCCTTTTGAGCTATGATTCACCTAGGAGCTTGAAAGTTGGCTTCCCTGCCGGGGTTGCACTACTGTGCAAGCGTAGGGACGGGCTAGCTATATATACTCGGCGCAGCCGTCCAATGGCATTATGTCTCCTCACCCAGAACCTAGACAATGGAGGGGAGGCCTGGGTGGGAATAAAGGTTATGTATATTTTCGGTTAGGCAATAAAAACTAAAATTAAGCAGGTGCAGGCCCTGCAATTTTAGTCTTTTTATAGCCGACGAACATATACATTACCTATTTTTATAGCAGACTTTGTAACCCGGAGGGGTCTAGGTTCGCTGTCCCCTCGTGTACAAGCCGGCATCCCCGGGAACTAGTCCCTGGCGAAGACAACCCTGAGTCCTAGACCAATTTCACTAAGAGCCGAAACTATTTGCTGGCTGAGGAGCAATCCGCTGTTTCGGAAAGGGTCAGGCAGTGCGGAACAACGTTATAATTTAATAAAGGTTAACAGAAGCAGAAGAAGGAACCGCAAGCAGAGGTCTTAACACCGTGGGGTACAAGATAGGAAATCAGATAAAATTCTGAAATCGCCTATTTTGTTGGGAATGATGGTGCTCCCAAGTGTGAAGCGGACAGGCGGATGGCGCACGTCGTCGTAAGTTCTTTGGTAAACTTGAGGATCGGACACCGTCCGTAGGACAGGCTCTGGAAAGTGTGTGAAGTAGGCAGGAGGATGATGAGTGTCCTTATGGTCAGAAGTCGTGAAGAGTGAATACCGTCCGGATGTGGAAAGTGAGAATGTGTACGGTGAGCGCATGACGCGGCGAACTTGCAGCGGACACCATTCGCAGGACGGACTGTGGTAAACTGGAAATGTGGAAGACAGTTATGAAGTCGAATCAAAGAAGAAAGCAGCTGGTTGGTGTAGGACGAGGATCGAAAGGAATGATTTTCCAGAGGAAGAAGAGACGCTGGTTGTTGAATGTTAGCCACTTTGTAAAGGGTGAAGGTATGGTATCATAAAGCTGAAATTGTGAGGACAAGGTCCTAACAGGGAGGCGAGGATCGCGATTGTATCGTCCCCACACGGGAGGTGGATGAAGCTAAATCCATGCTGAAGATCGTTTTGTTGAGGAACAAGAGGCAAGACGGAAATGTCGCGGAGGGAAGGACACGGAAAACTATTGCTACGCCTGTAGCCGTGGATGAAGGATTTTGAAGTGGTAACCAAGAAGCAGATGGAGACAAAGGTGAGGTGGACGTACGGAAAAGGGTGTGTAGTTGTTAGTAGTGTGTGCGGATGGTAGCACAAACATACTGCTAAAAGTGATGTCGACCAGGTTGCATGTAGTTGAGGATGTATTGACGTGAAGACTGTGTGCAAAAATGCATGAGATGCAACAGGGGTGGACGCCAAGCTGTCCGTTGTCGAGTTTGGGTTGTCATCTGTCAACTTTGATTGTTTGTTTTTGTGTTTAAAACACAGTACAATAGCGGAGCCAACTGCGCATCCGCGTTTAGCTAGAAAGAAAAGGCCATAACAAGATAGTGTCCTGCAGAGCGGATGAGGCTGGCCGGTCCGGAGGACCAGCGGATGAGAAGAGGATGGAGTAGCTCAAGGCGATCACGTTGATGTGAGCGCCCTAGGAGAAATGATGCCATCGGATGGCTGCGCTAAGTATATATAGCCCGCCCATCCCTGCGCAATAGTACAAGCCCGGCTTGGAAGCCAACTTTCAAGCATCTAGGGAAATAACAGCTCAAGAGGAAGGAATGGCTATAAAATAGGTACATGTGGTGTGACAACAAACGTTGACACTTTTGGGAGCGGGGCGGGAAGTCCTGCGTGGAATTCAAATTAGGCCTGAGGGAAATAAGTTTAGTTGCCGTAACATTGAAATAAAACTGGTAGGTCGGTGAAGCATTTTATTTATTACTTTATTTTATACTACATGTAAATAAGAGTTGCTACTCGTTTGAATTCAGAAAACATAATAACAGTGTCATCACAAAGTCCATGTGTGCCATTACCTCCCCCCCACCCCCAAAAAAACTACCATGGATGGCATTATGACGTGCATATGGCCCCATAACCCCCCCCCCCCCCC
>JAHWFP010054004.1:25500-40604 GCA_023313725.1 Lithobius niger | reverse complement strand
GGCGCGTGTTTTTGAAATCTGGAATTCGCGAACTTTAGACATGTAGTTTTCGGACGTTTTTTGTGTTGTTGACATTTTTTCTGAAGAAGGTGAACGGGTGTGGACTTCACCGAAAATTCAAAGGAACTTTGTTGTGTTTCTGCCTGGTGGTTGTGTGTGCTGTTTTCCCGAAGTTACAATTAAATTTAAATAATTCAGGTTGGAGGGTTTATTTTAAGAGTGGCATAATGCGGTGACAATCCTGTGAACTTTAAATGCTAATGACATGTATTTCTTCACCGTAACGTTAGGAGTGTTTTAAACGTCGTGATGAGGGAAACGTACCGTAAAATTACGGTTTTGGTAAATGTAAAAGCGTTGCAATTGAAATTTTTCGACAAAGCACCATTAATAACAAAAAATTATGTTTTTATACTTTGCTTATACGATCATTAATATACGTCCATTAATTCTGTTTAGCAGTTTGTGTGTACGCCTGCAGTGAACAGGATCGGCTACATCACTTAAATACGTTGCACTGCACTCCTCATACTACAAGTAATGATAGAAAAGGGATAGTTTTGTCACAAACGTTATCACAAATTACCAGACAAACTATACAGGGTGATCCAACTAAAGCCTACTATAAATGATAGTTCTTGAAGAAAAGCTGAAATTTGAAAAACTAGCGACTGGCGATAACAGTGATTATAAGAGACATTATCGAAAAAGTTCACACAATAATGGCCAACTGAATTAAAAGCACAGTGCTTTTCTTAAATTTTCGAGGAAACTTCGTTCGTCTTCATCAGAAGTCGAAAAATAACGAAAGAAAACAGTCAGTATATGTCGAATATGAATTGAAATTCGAAACTCGGAAAGAAATTCGAATTTCGAATTTCAATTCATGCTCGACATGTAGTGATTGTTTTCTTTCGTTGTTTTTCGACTTCTGATAAAGACGAACGAATTTTCCTCGAAAATTTAAGAAAAGTACTGTGATTTTATTGCAGTTATTGATTATTGTGTGAACCTTTTCGATTCGATAAGGCTGAAATTCTTTTTGTATGGAGAACAGAGTAGCCCAAAATTAATAACTGCTAAAAAAAAAAAATGACGAAACTACAACTTTAAAAAAAAGTTCTTAAATAGATGCTGCCACTTTTTTTTTTAAAGCTCCTGCAAATTATAAAAGTGAAAGAGATGATCCAGTGAGAACAAAACTTGTGAATAGGAAAATATCGTTATAATTGTCGTTTTGAAGCAGGGATCACTTTTAAACATCATGTAAGACAAGTTTTAAGAATATTTGTGTAAATCAATGTGCATTTGTTTTGTTGTCAACTTTTTGGGAGCAATTCAGTAATTTTGTTACCTGTCTCGCAGGTTATATAGCCTTTTTGGAATTGAAATGAATATAAACACAAACTACCTATTACAAACACTTGAACGAGTTTAAGGCGATGGATTAAATAGAAAAATCTTCCGAAAAATTAAATTTATCTCACTGTAGAGAAGGGATTCCTAATTTTCAAAAGAAATTTAAATCATTCCAGAAAAAATAACACCAATAAAAACACTACAAAGCATTTTAAACTCGTAGAAACGTTCATAGATTTTATCTGAAAAACATAAAAGCTACCGTTAACGAAAAACATTAGGAAAAAGATTTTTTTTTCAAATACTTCCACTTATTAGTGTGCAGACGTGACATGTAGTTATTATAAATATTTGCAACACTTTATACATACATACGTAAAACATACATCATCAGGTTTGCAACATCGTATAAGCAGTAGTGTTTTGAAAGATCTTTTCACTGAGTGCTTTACAGTTACACTTTTTCAGGGTTTATCAGATAAAACACTTGTAAGTGGTTCCTTGCGTATGTCTAATGTTTTTATTTTTTATTTTTCATTTTTAATTAAAAATCTTTTTCATTTACAGCTTCTTGGCATTTCCAATTCTTGTCTTTTAAATTAAATTCGTCATCACTTACATAGAGTCTAACGTTTTACAGTAAAGAAATTAAAAAAAAAACATTTTTGGGGGATCCTTTTTGATTCAATTTTTACTGAAACACAGGTTTAAGGTTATGCGTGTGTCTAATGTTTTTATTTTTCACGTTTCAGTTTTAATTAAAAACCCTTTTCATTTACAGCTTCTTGGAATTTCCAAGTCTTGTAAGTTTTTTTTAATTACATCGTCATCACTTACGCAGATTCTAATGTTTTACAATAAAGAAATATAAAAAAAAGTGGTATTTTGGGAGATCCTTTTGAATAAAGTTTTACTAAAACGCAGGTTTAAGGTGATGATTTCTTTTCCTTCCGCATAGAAATTTATTTATTTAAATAGACATCCTTAAAAATATTTGATAAATTAATTCAGTTACTGCTGCCATATGAGTATTTAAGTAAAATAAGTATAACATTAGGATTAATGTCTTTTTAAACTGCTGAAGTGGAGAGTGAGAATTTTGATAGGAGGACCGTTCACGCACCACAATCCTATTTCCCTACGGCTGTTTATTTATCATCCTGTTAGTGCAAAATGTTATATCAAAATTTTTTTAGGATGAAGTAGCCTAAAAAGCTATTTTACCAGAAATACGAAATGTGTTACAACAAAAACACATGCCCTTTGTTTTGAACACTTCTCTCACCAAATGTGTTTTGCTCGGTCGGTCGGAGTATGGGTTTATAAAGTAGGCCTAAGGCAACCTGAATGCTGCTGTTTTAAACTACAGTGAATATTGTCAATTTACAATACATTTTAATACTTAGTCCGCGGGAAAAAAAAATGTTTCGTTTCTCGAGTCAAAACCATTTCAAAACGACCAGGCAACCAGGCATTTTATTTTTCTAATTTACTTTTTTTATTTTTAATTGAACTGGAAAACAGGTTTACGAATTGAGAAGTATGACATTTCTTGCTTAAGTTGAAAAATTCAATTTCCTTGCTCTGGTGTGCTTTTTTTCAAAATGAATTTGTGGTTTTTGCTTAATAATTTGATAATGATTGAAGCTACCAACTTAAAATTAGCAGCATTCGAAATCTCAGGAAAAAAGTTTAAAGTGGTGTACTGGAAAGTCAAAATCGATCAATTTTTGGTGAAGGTATCGAAAACACAGTATTTTCGAATAATTACCAATAGGAAATAAAAAGTGGTGCACGCGTTTCTTGGACGTGCACGCGCCTGATAACAAAGAATTTTTTTCATGTGCTTATATAACAATTGTTTAAATCAGTAATTTTTAAAAAATTTTAACCGGCCTTATCATTAAATAGGGGCAAAAGTTGGAAACGCTCACATGCTCTAAACCAAGTGTTTAATAGGTTATTCTACGAAAACCGTTGCTGGGGCGGCGATAAAAAGAACATTAACAGCATGTGTGAGGAACATTTTAATTGCAATAATTATGATCAAAGACTTACAAGCCACACGCCACGCAACGTGTGGTTTAACTGCAAGTCATTAAAAAGTCATAAAGTAGCCTAATGCTGATCTTGATCAGTCGTCTTTAAAGTCGTCGTTTCGATTGGTTCGCCCATTTTTTTTGTGTAATTTTTCACATTTATTTTTATTTTGCGTTTATTGTTTCCATAGATTCTCACTCGTTACCATGAACGTTTTCAAAGTTAACATAAGTTCGCTTAACGAAACGAAATTAGTCGCTTCAATGTGTTCCCCAGCCCGACTAACCCGTAACTAAAACCCCGCAGTTTAAAACAGAAATACGGTTTTGTTTAAAACTTGTGTTTAGAGATGACTGTATGCTCGAGATTCAGTCGAGATTACACGAGAAATTTTAAGAAGATTTGACAAATCTTTTATAGTTCCAAAATTAGGGAATTGTAGGCATTATTTCAGTTGAAATCAACATACTGAAGCCATTCGTTACCACGAAAAAGTGGTTTCTTCAATTGCGACTTAATGATTGAATGTTGAAAAAGTATATCACAAAAAATGAAATGATGAAATGCAAGTTGGTCATTATCATGGACAACGCCATTAAATTAATAAGAAAAACATAAATAAACTAAAAATCTGAAAAAAAACTGAGAAAACTGAGAAAAAATGAGGTTGGGAAAAAAAACTGTATTCAGCGACGTCAGGCTAAAATTCTTTCTTTTTTTTTCAACTGGTCGTCTAATTAGGTGTTGAAATAAACTGAAATTAAGCCATATACATACGCTGCTACTATATTACTATAGTATTTAGACTATTTTTTCCAGTGGAGACTTGTCTACTAAATCATTTAAATCTGGATATGGTTTCGGTGTGGAAATACAGAGATGAGACAGATATGAACGAGACTAGACGAGGCTATTGTTTTAACTGAAAAATTTGTTTACAATTCACTATAGTTTAAAACAGTTTGATTTGTAGTAGGCCTAATTTTAAAAAATATTTTAAAAACCTAAAAGCGTCGTAACAGAAGTGTACAATAGCTGTAATTTTCTTTTACCACATTAAACAGTAATCTCACATCACTTGATTGACACAAGCGTTCTTGTTAAACATAATTTTAAAAAAGTGTTGTGTTTAAAACACATACGTCTGCACATATTTGTAAGGATGCGTTTATAAGCGCTGAAAATAAAACGCTGTTGTTCTTATGTTTAACACTTCACATCAACAACATTATTAAAAAAAAAAAGAGATGCCATTTTGAATTCCCTTTTCTCAACTAATGCTTTCGTTAAATGCTGTTGGATATTTTTTTTGGCAAAACATCTACCTATAAGCGTTTCAATAAAAGTTAACCTCTGACAAAGCAAATAAAATACGAGTTATTTGGCATAAAACTTTTAATTTTCGGATCTTAAACCACTTCTAGACCTTGTTCACAAATACAAAGAAACTAAGAGACGAGTAAAAGTGCTCCTTAGTCAGTCAACATCGCGCGGCATTGACTGAGTAATGAGCACTTTGCTTGTCTTTTATGTTCTTTGTATTTGTGAACAAGGTCCAGGAGGGGTTTAAGGGCCGAAAATTAAAATTTTGTATGGCAATTCACCTTGCGGTACATTTCCCAGTCATTGGGTGACATTTGTTAAATCGGATACGACCGCAAAATTTTTTTGTCTGAACCTTTAAGCGTTTTGTAAGTGTTATTATTATTATTGATTATTTGTTCCTGAAATAAACTAATGCTCATACTTATAAACCGTTTCAATTTTGAATCTTACTGGTCGTTTTAGATGCAGAAAGAAGACCTGAGAACATCGAAATTCGAACGGGAATGCCTCCAATCATGGTAGAGGGAGAAATATTTTTCATAACAGGCTAGCTAAGTCCAATAGTCGCTAATAATAGTCTTTCTCACACTTTAAAAAAAATCAATTTTTTCAATTACTAAAATAACTACATTAAAAGCGTTTATCACAACAAACTAATTGTCACCAGCTGGGGGGGGGGGGAGTAAAAAAAAATAATTGTCACCCTTATGTGGGCAGAAGGGACTCGTCTTCAATAAACACTTTTCCCTACTAACATTTTGGAAACCCCCCATTTAAATATCGATAGGATTAGCAAGGAAAATCCAATTTCATCCCTCTCCCCCGCCCAATTATGACTCTGCACCTTTTTCGAAACCCCTGCTGAACGCAGAAACATGAAAAGGAGCTTACGAGTGAGTTTGTAGATATGGTTATGAAAGAAGACCTCATAATCCTTACAATTTTTAAAGTAAAAGCAAAAGTTGATATAGGCTGCTAAGACGCTCTTTAGAATTTTATCTATTATTTTCCAGCCATCACTGTAACAATACAGTGTGTTAAATAAAAACGTCTAAAGTTTAGTCAAAACGGATTATTTTCTCTTTTGGTTAATTCATATTGCTCATGGGTGGCCTGCGGGAGACTTTGATTAATTAATGTTAATTGAAGGAAATTAAAGGAATTGAGACTTTGATAACAGACGTGAGCCACCCTTACCGTCTTAGAAATGAAACTACCGTCTTAGAAAAATATTCTTTTATGAATAAACGTACACACTATTAAAACAAGTGCTTTTGACGTAAATACATTTTAGACAAACCTAAAGAAAGATTTTTTAGACGTTTCCACTGAAAATCATAAATGTGATTTACAAATGGCACTGTCTGAGAATAGATCTTTGATTACGTTAACGTTTTTTAGTGTTGCACACGTGATGTGGATTTACGGGTCCTTTTGCAACGTGTGTGTTTTTGAGACTTTGTGTTTAATGCAACCGTTTAATACTGCAGGGCAGTAAACTTTTAGAATATGATGTGCACTGACACCACTGTATCAGCTCATCCTCCACATGAATTGTGTACTGTTAGTGCATAATTCCGACACAGAATATGTGCACTACCACTATACACATTGTATATGGCTAGTTTACATTTTCAGTGGAGGCTGAGTTGGCACACAGTGATACTATCAATGTTCAGTGTGTTCGCAGAGCAACTTTTTTATTGTTTTTAGAGCATTGCAGACGGGATGGGGTATTTAATTATTTTACTTAAAGCACTCGGGTTTAATTTCTCGGTTTTATTTTTAATACTTTATAAATTCTGTATAAACTCTAGAATTGTGATGTATCCAAAATAAAAATCTTGTGTTAATAAATGGTTATTTTGCGGGGATATGGAAATGTGAACGTTGGGCCGTTGTGGTTGCCTTACGTTCCAGTTCCAGACAGGAGGCTCATCGTTTACTTTTTAAGCCCATGACGGTTCACACGTTGTGTCTGCAATTGTTTGAAAGTTCTCTTGTTTGAAGTCCCTTCTATTATAAAAAAAAAAATTTAACAGACGAGACCATCTAAAACACATTTATAAACTGATCTAGAAACAGTTTATAGTGGTTCCAGTTAAAAAATTTGGTACATATAGCCTATATATACATACATGTATAAATATACCACATATTTTAACTGGAACCCCTAAAAACGCTTTCTACGTGCGTCTAAAATACAGTTTTCATAGTAAGTAAGTAGAAAATATACAAAATACAGCTCTGTACGAAAAATATTAATGTGAAACATTTTGTGCAGGAAAGTAAATATAACAACAATGGGAAAAAAATGTTATTATATTTTTTAATTGTTATTAAAAAGGAAAATATTGTGTCTTGAGTTATTGTGGCTCCAACAAATGGAGTACAAGAAAAATATGTAAATGTAACCATGTCCACTTAACCTCCACTTTACTAATTGTAAACTGGAAATAGATAAACTGGTTTTTTTTTTAAGAAAATTGGAAATAAGACATCATCGAAAAACATAAGAGTAATATAGTAAGCCACTTTTATGCACTTACGTTTCATTCAAGTGCCATGACCTGGATTGGAACTTGGAACCAGTCTCTCTCCAGGTCACTACCATACTGCCTTTACCAATATGGCCACTTGTCCGCTGGCATAAAGATAACTCACTGAACCCGTTATTAAGGTCACAACCGCGATCAGGACGCCATTTGGTTGAGTGTGCTCAGTCACAGGCAATGGAGAGTAAGGATTTAGAGCGATTTACGTCTATTTATTTCTGTTTTTTTTTTAATATTGAAAATTAGTGTGGGTGCGACATTACGGTTTTCTAAAATTGAAGGTAGTTATTGAAGCTGAAGGTAGTTATTTAATAGTAGTTATTTTAATTCGTTTTTAATTAAGAACACTAATCGTAGAATTCATATTTTCTTTTGCTGTTGTTGAAAATAAGGTAGGCTACTCTATCACTTTAGGGTTTATCCTTTCTAGCATGTTTAAGGAAGTGTTCGTTAACTGTTAAGTTATAAATTTTTTACAATAGGCCTATTTATTTTTACTACACACATATTATGCCCAATTTATATTACCCCTATATTCTCCTCTTCTATTTTTTCTGTACATTAATGGTCATTTTAGAGTAAGTGTTGGAACAAGTAACAAGCACATTGATTTACTCATTATTTATTGTCATTAGGCTACTCCGGTACTGCAAGCATTTTGCCAACTCTTAACTAATTTTCCACCGTGAACTTTCTCAAACATGTGTCTGTTTAGCCCTTTACATCAAAGTAAAATTTGATCAGGTACACTGAAAGCTCTGTGCACTAATAGCACACATCACTGTGCACCATCTAGCTTCCATGTGAATTTACTACACAAACTATGTATTGGAAGTTGACAAGCCATGTGGAAGCTGAGCTGACACACAGTGATGTGTACGGTCAGTGAACAGCGTCTTCGGAGCATAAACAATATATTTCAAATATTTTGCAAATACTGTAACACAGTTTTCCATCACAGTTAAATACATTTTTACCAAACAGTGCAAAAATATGGGGCGCCTTAAAATGAGACAAATCCAACTACAACGATGAAAAGTTTCAGGAAAAAATTCTCAATTTGTGACGAAACATAAGCAATTAAACTCATTATTTCTGAAAAAAATATTCGATCATAGGAATGCACACGAGAACTGTTCAGTTTCAAAACTAGTTTGCAGGCAGTATGAAGTAGTGGTAAGTGAAGATGCTGTGTGACAGACATGAATCCACAAATCATTTAAAGTAAAACAGGGTTTAATTTTTTATCCTATTTGTGGACCTTGTTCACAATAAAAAACATACAGGAAAAAAATGACGGATGAGCCAGCGTCATTTTGGAGTGCCATGTGCAGCAATAGCAAGTTGTTCTCCTTTTTACTTCTGTGTTTTTTTGTGAACAAGGTCCACAAATAGGACCAAAAATTAAATCGAGTTTTACTTTGAATGAATTATGGGTTTTTGTCTGTCTAGATGCATCTAGATTTACCCAAACAGTTCATTGTACACCGGGTGGAAAATTATACCTTTTTTTTTTTTAATGTAGTGGCTACAATTTCTCTGCCCTAGTTTTAGAGGATTTGCAGTTGCATCCAGCACTGCTTGTGAACTAAAAAAAAATAAGAATTCAAATCCAAGTCAAATGCTTGCTTAATTTCATTTAAATTTTACTGCCTGTGTTCTAGCTACTTCGAAAGATTAGCAGATTCAACCTTGAGTGCTCAAAATTTCACAATTCGTTGTTAGGAAAAATGCATCAAACCAACATGGTACTTCTGTGTAGACTACTAATGACATTGTCGTTTCACTGTGCATTTAAATACAAAAAGGTGCACTTCTAAGTTTCAACTATGTACATGAAGGGAAAGTGCTATGTTGTAAATTTGGGCAAAAAACAAAATTTACAAAATATTAATAATTTACTGTCATGAAAAAAAAAATAGCACACCTCGGACAACTGCAATCGTTATTAGTAGCCTAAATCCTACTCATGGGTATGGTCTAAAATTTATGAAAAAAAAATAATAAAGTACATGTCACCATCAAGTGAAAAACCCTCAGAAGGAGAAAATAGTAGCGCAAAAATTGTACACATATAATAATAGCAAACCTCATGGTAGTTGGTGGTTGATGGTGATTATGGTGGGGGTGGTGCAGGGTTAGTTCATTGCCCACCTGGGGCTAAAGGGCACCTTGCTATCTGACACATGTCCTCCATCCATACCTGAATGTGGCCCCCACCAGGGGTTCCCCACTGATATGCTGCCATCTTTGCAAGGCAGACAGACAATGCTGAATTACTAACAGGAAATGTCTTACAGTTAGTTCTTCTTTTTCAGATCAGCACACTGGTGAGTGACGACGCAGCTGCACTTGTGAATAATAAAGATCGGGAGTTGTTTTTTTTTTTGGTTTCAAGTCTTGGGAGGTCCATATTTTTTTTTATGTTTAAATAATAAAATAAAATTTTTAAAAACACTCCCTCGAGAACATACAGAGGACACAAACTCTCCAAAATGAGCGTAGAATCGTTGCCTACTAATCATAATAACTGAATAATAATACAAAAACTGTTGAACTTGCACCCTGAGATTTTCATTCGCGCCAAGTTTGTCCCGAAACGGGGCTGCGTATCGGTCCTCAAGTGTATGAGATTTTTTTCGAATTTTCAAACAATTCACTAACTATCACATACATCGTGTTTGAAAAAAAAAATGTACAGGCAACAATCTTCTCCACAGTAGTAGATTTACAGACTTGAATGTTGTGTATGTGTGTGCAGGTGTTGAGACACAGCCAAAAATGACAGGCAACATGAGAAAGGTAATTCTCGTAAACTTATAGGCCTACACTTCCTTTTGTCAACATGAGTCTATCTGCGACGTATGCTGCCAAACGGTGACATGGTCGCATGTCCGAACTTCAAGGATTTAATAAATTAGCTTTCTGTTGTGACCCATTCTTCCTACATTCTTTGGTGTTTCCAAGCAAAGACCCTATACTCTCAAACAATGAGAAGTATAACAAGACTTCGTTCCTCAAGTCGTATTGCTCTTAGAAGTCCTCGTCCAAGTCGTTTGCACGTGTTGAGGACTTTTCAAGAGAGACCAAGAGAATTGTTTATAAGCCTCCCTATCACTCTAATTAACCTCAGGAGAGTCGTATACTCACAGTCATTATGGTCACAAAGCTGTCAAGCCATAGCTGTCAGGCTTTGGTCCCAGTTGAGGCGGCAGGGGGTGGGGGTGTGGCGCACAATTCGGAGGTACCATCTCCGGCATGGACACTGAGTGGGGGTGGGGCGGCGGGGGTGGATGTCCGTGGGGATGATGATTTGGGTGATGAACCTGATGGTTTTGTAGATTTCGAGCGTTCGCGGCATTAGGGTTAGTCCTTCGCACGTTCTTGGTGTTGGGTAGTTTGTTGTCCTTTTTCCACTTCATTCGCCGGTTTTGGAACCAAATCTTGATTTGTCTTTCCGAGAGGCAGAGCGAATGAGCAATTTCAATCCTTCTCCTCCTCGTCAAGTAACGATTGAAATGGAATTCCTTCTCGAGTTCTAGTATTTGCTGCCTCGTGTAGGCGGTTCGCTGTCGCTTTGGCTCGCTTCCCGATTGAAATGTGTTGTTAGCTGAAAAACGATAACGCAATTATTATGTGTTATATCACCAACAATGAAAGGCCGAAATTTTTAATACAAAAGTCGACCGACAACCACATAATACGCACTTCTCGCTATCTCTCCCAAAGAGTAGCCCATGGCACATTACAAATTTTGTAGTACGCGTATTGTGTCCTATTAAAGAGGTGGGGTGGGGGGTGGGAGTCCTCGTCCCCTTTCCGACAATACACACAGGATCGTAAGTGTGGCAGTTCTGTTACTGGTATTTTTTTTTAATGACGCAATGTTTGTGTTGCGAAAATTAAAGGCGGTTAATTAATGTGCTGTGGGTTTTTCTCAATTGAAGAGGATTTCTTTAAATAAAGGATACAACAATGCGTATTTTAAAACTGATGGCTTTTTTTTTAATGTCTTGGTGTGCTATGGGTTATACCTGCAGTTGTTGTGATGTGCTGTTTGGAATGTGCTATGGGGTGAACCAGTTCTTTGGATTTCTTTTGGTAAAGGATACAATGTTTATGGTCCAGTAAGGAAAAGGGCATTATATTATATTTATACTGAGCGATGGGCTATTCTTTCGAGGACGTATACCAGAGGGTGTAATTCTTTTATGTCAATATACAAACTGTAATAAAAATGTGGAATTCTACAGTCTGCTTAGAGAATTTACAGAATATATGCCTGGAACAACACATTTCGTACGAAATTGGCATGTGGTACACTCGTGCGAAAAAAAGTAAAATAAACCTTGTACAAGTTATCCACAACAACTTGCAATTGGCGGTATAATTGCATCCAAGGGAATATTTTAAACAAATAATGAGGGGGGGGGGGGGGGGGGGGCGGGCCAAAATTTTGCCGGGTTCCCAACCCCAAAAAAACCGCATGTTTTTTGCAAATTGTATGGTTTTTCCCCAACATTTTCTTATGATTGTTCGTTTTTCTTTTTTTTTTTTTTTGTTGTTTTTTTTCCCCCCCGCCCCCCCCCCCCCCCCCCCCCAATACTTTAATTTTCGGCCCTGAACAAATCACTGAGTAAATCCTTTGGTGACTATACAAAAATAAATCAAAACCCCACTCGGTTCGTTTACAATTCAGTTTTTTACCAAAGACTAACCTAAAATTTCATAATCTCTCCTTTATTTTTAGAAGGTTATTAAAATGAAAGTAGCCTACCAATGTAGGCCTTCACTTCATAAATACACTTCAAACATTACTAGCCCTCTTAGGCTGAAGCGTCAACATTTTTTAATGAATGAAGGAACCACATAACTTTCTTTGGTTGTCAAATAACTTGGATTCGAAGCAATTAATTCTTTGGGAGTAATAAAACAAACGTAACAGTTTTGTAGTGTACTAAAAATGACTAAGTATTTGGTAAGACTTTATTACGGACGTAAAATTTCCCTGGAGGTGACCAGAATCGAACCGGAACTGCTGCCCCTGCAAATCCTTGACCTTGGAGGGAAGGCTCTGTTGTCAGGGGTGGCATATACAAATGTTAGTTTGACTCACCAACGTGTGTGTCGTATAATTTTTAATGTAAGATTTTACAGTTTTGATTTGTATTTTATTTATTCTTGCATAAAAATTACAACAGTGTGTTCTGTTAGAAGCTTAAACGAGTTCCCCAGAAGAACAAAAAGAATTCTTCATGTATTCCTCGTCATGTCTATAATTTCTTTCTATGTATTTATTCAGCTTAGTTTTCAGTGTTATTGTCCTATGTCATTTGACTTTTGCTGTAAACAGATTAAAACGCTCTAACAGATTATATAATTTGTAAGCTAAGCACAGAAAAATGGGAACATGTTTTGCAAAAACATTCATAGGTTTATAACGTCGTTTACGAAGCATTTTGAAGTTGTTTGAAAAGATGTCTTTCTTAGCAAAAGTGCAAGTATCAGTTCTGTAATAAGGTGCTTTCCTAACAGGCATGAAAACCACACAAAATGTTTAATTCTCGACCGTGAATTTCGGCATTGTTCACAATAAAAATATAGGTTAAAAACGAAGGATGAACATTCAACCTAGAAACGGTAGATGTTGATGTTGGTTGTACCACCTTCGTTATTAACCTGCTATCTTTGTTGTGACCAATACCGAAATTCACGGTCTAAAATTAAAAATTGTGTGTGATTTTATGCCTTTGTGGGATTCATGCCTGTCGGGAGACGCCTTGTTATAGTACCTCTTACCCATGCTTCACAAATCAATTTTTATTTGTGGAAGTTCGACCTAACGAAGGGAGGAAGGATGATATAGGGAAAGGAACTGTGATAAAGTTTATGTTAATCTTTAAAAAAAAAAATGCGAAAAGGAAACATGGATTTCAAAATTCGTAACTATTCTTGGAATTGGAAACACATACTGTAGAAAAGTACCACTGTTTCCTATTTTATAACTTTGTGATGAAAACCATAAACACAGCAACAAACATACATCATTGTTGTTATATGACGAACTCATGGTTTATATAAGGACCATATTTTACTGACAACAGCTTAACTACTGATATATAGCCTTATTAAACCGCTGTAACATACTACGATATTTAGCCTTGCTAATGTTTCTACACACTTCTAGACGATTAAATATTTAAGTAAGCCTATAGGCATTGTGCTTTTTTGGAGTTTTCGATTTTGTTTTTATGGTATTCGGTCTGATCCTTGTAAATGCTGGAGACTGTTTAATTTCTTTTATTTTTTTTTTTAAACTGGCTGTTAGCATTCTGCAATAACAAATTACAGTTAAAAATATTGCCTGCACCCGGCATTCTAACGAAAGCCTTCTCCGACCACAGAAATGTATATTTTTATACAATGAAATGAACAACCTACTTTATATTTTAATAAAAAGTTTTGTAGTGTGAAAGGTCCCTGACAGTACGTTATGCTTTTAGGATAATTATTTTCAGCTAAGCTTCACTGTGTTAAGGCAAAATATTATCGTAGTAGGCTGTTTGAAGGAATTAGAATATTTGAAAGGTGTTTGTTTTTAATATACGAAACAACGCTCACTTTTCACATTTTACTTGTCTTGAGTTAAGGAACCAATTAACAAAGCCTACAAAGTTATTTAAAAACTTAACGGAATAGTTTCGCCAGTGAGGCCATTAGGCGTACTTGTTGTTGCAATAATGGAGTGATTTGAATCTTATTACGAACGGGAATTTTAAATTATTATATTAAACAAAGAAACCGTACCACCATAGTGTTTTTGTTGCGTTGATGAGGTAAACTGTATCACCTTACATAGGTCAAGTTACAATAGATTCTCTGTCGTGTATGAATTCACATCAAACAAATTATGTGACAGAGCTAGCTGCAAAAGGAGCACATCCTTAAAGGAATGGTTGGAATGCGCTACTGTAGGATATAAGAAATTCGAATTTCTATAAATTTTTAAGGACTTGTGACGTAATTATAACCTACACTGTGCTTAAGAAATAAATTTTGTACGTTCATATTTTCTGTCTTGGAGTATTAGGCCTAAACGAATTTCGTGTTGTATTAAATTTAATACCGCTAGTAAATGAATTAGGAGTGTTAGATGGCACAAAAGGCTTCTTACATAAGGCTTCTTACATTATTTTTCATGGCGTGTTCCATAAAAGTTCTATGTTTGGGTTCACTTAAGCTGAATGCTTAGGTGGTTTATGAAAATAATGTGACTTCTAACCACTGTAACGGCAGTGGCTTAAACATGGCAATCACTTTTTAAAGAATTGACGGACTTTTAAGGCATGTTATTCAGTTAAATTATTACTGAGTAGATTGTTAGGCATTTGACAATGGTTTATACATTTCAAATGTATAAAACACAGTAATGAGTAAAACACAGATTGCGTCCTTTGACCTATATGTGTGTCAATCGTACGAAAAACTCAGGTTATAGTAAATTTTGCCATTGATATCTTTAAATTGTGTTAGCCTTTTATATTATACCTCCTCCATACATAATAGACTAACGAATTTACAAAATCGTGATTTCAGTCTTTCTAAACTGAACATCTCTCCCCTTAAACACTTACACACACTCTTCATGGACTACAATTGGATAACATTTTATCAACCAAAACTCTTAAGAAACCGACAAAAGATGGCAAAGAGGCCGACCAAAGTGTAAGGTGGTCCGTCACTCCCCAACAACCCAGGAGGCACGAGCTGACACACACCCAAGCCAGCCCCATGCCGTAAATTTTGTCGTCACTGAATACCCTT
>JAHWFP010054004.1:8743-25100 GCA_023313725.1 Lithobius niger | reverse complement strand
GAGAAGCGAGGGACAACACCGGTGTACGAGTTTGAGAAGGTATAGACAGGCAAACTTACTTGTGGCCACGTGGAGCTTTTTCATCCACGGATAGATGACAGGTTGGTTGTGCGTCTGTTGTTGTTGGGAGCACGCCGACGGTGAGTTCGAGTCTCCGGTCACGGAACCTCCTCCTCCACCGGGCGGTACGGCGAGGCCTGGCGGTCCGGCTGGCGGTTGGGCTTGTTGCGGAGGTGGGGATGGACCCGGCGAGTGGTGGGCCTGTGGCGGTGGAACTGGACTTTGACTGCTCGGCGCCGGGGCGATCTGTCCCGGTAGTGGTTGGGCTTGCCCATGAGTCAGGCCGCACGGTTGCTGGTAGTAGCTAGGACCATGATTTGTGTAACTTACATCCCGGCCATAATTCACCGCGTGATGGCTATTAACAACGTTGTAGCCGCCGTAGTGTTGTTGGGTTTGCTGGGAATAGTAATCGGTAGCCGGACTAGAAATATAACTACTTTGCGAATACTCTTCGTTGGGAGGAAATTTTGGATCTACGTACGATGCAGAGTTCATCAAAAACGAACTCATGATCATTAATTTTTGGGTGAATTGGATGGAAATAATTTTTCTTCCCAGTTGTCGTTTAACTGTTCCCTGGCTCCGCCTCAGCATCAACAATTAGCATATCACGTGAACGCGTCCGGCCAATGGGGAGCCAGCAATCCGACCCGACGGGCCGACGTCATCATGATCGATGGCCGCTAGCGCCAAGCCATCATGGCGGCCGTCATCTGTTATGCTGCGTTGCGCTGTGTGGAGAGAAGCAGGACAACACAGCCGACGATACTACGTTCACGTTTATAGTAAGCAAGAGACAATCAATAACGAAAGAAAAATTTAGATGGCTAAGATTGTAGCCTGGAGCTTCATCGATGACCGCGAAGCGTTTCCCACCACTCAACCGGCGGAAACGATCCCCCAAAGTCAGCCGACGCACAGAGGAGGTGCTCCCGACGGTTCGTAGGCCTACTTCTGATCTTCGACAGGTGACCAGGACAACCAGGTAAAAAAAAAAAGGTAAGCCTAATTCTGCACGAACGAGGAACGAAATATAACATTTATCGTTGTAAATTCCATAAATTACAAGGATGTAGCTGTATACGTACGTTCTGGATGGTTCACGTCAACACGGCGATGATAAAACGACACGCTATCGCTGCTCCCAACAGCCCATAATACGGGAAAGCCGTTATCAATTAGGCCTAACGCACCGAAAACAAGAACCGGGAAACTGTGGTTTACGTGGCACTGCAACTGTCACGGGAAAGTGGGAAGTCGGAAAGACGTGGGTAGTTTCACAATCTGTTTGTAACACCATGTCAGGCGTGTTTGTTTACAAATTCGAGGGCGAGCACATGGCTGCTCGTAGTAAGGGGCGGGCTACGTGACGGCGTGGTGGTGGGCTCCGGCGGCGGCTCGGCGGAAAATTTACGGCAAGGCTTAGGCGGTCATGGCAGCCGCTACAAATCATTTCAACAGGTAGCTCGTTTCTGCAGGCTCTCCCAGTTTCCCCGAGACTTCTTTGCAGGCGTTTATAAAACGGTTTTCAAACGGGACGTACGTTTTACGACGAGCAGGTTGCATAGTGGGAGAGCTTCTGGTTTTACGGTAATAATACGCTAATAAGCTGGCGACGACGTGGAATTAATTACTTGGATGTGGCAGTATCAGATGTCGGCAAGCGGCGGCGTGGTGGCAGAAGAGTCGGTGAACCGACCACGTTCGTTGAAGTGCGATAGATAATGAGGCAGCCTGCTTCTTGATGACGATAGCTAACAGCGCTGCCTCATCAAAACCTGGGCTATCAACAGCCAAATCTAATTTCGCCCCCAATACAGGCTGCCTGCAAGGCCACTCAACAGCCAAAGTCAAGCCAAGTCAAACCAAACCTTGCAGCCGGCAAGTTAATGAAAGATGGATTCAAGAAAAAAAAAAAAAAGAAACAAAAAAAAAGAACAACAACAAAACAGAAAGCAGTTAGGTAAGGATATGCGTAAAAGTAAGCTTTAAGTTATTTATGTAGCTTGGTTAAGACTTATAGTTTCAGGGTTTGTTATACGTGTGTGCGTAATAATTAGGCCTAATGAACAACTCATTTAAGCAACACTTAAAACAAAATAATTAGAGTAGAGTGAATTTCAAATTATGCAGATTATGTGGAAAGACGAAGACGCCTTTTTCGGTCCGGATTTTGCATGGCACATGCGTAATAATTAGGCCTAAAAACAAAGTAACACTTAAAACAAAGTCGTAAAAGTGTTTAAATTAGGCAGATCGTTAAGATATGGAAAGACGAAGACCTGTTGGTTGGTTGATTGGTTGGTTTGGTGTGTAGCTTACGTAGTAATGATTAGGCCTAACAAGCAGCTTGTTAAGCGACACTTAAAAAACGAAACATGGCTAATGAGTCAAGGTCGTTTGTGTTGCGCATTAATTAGGTGAATTAATTAGGTGAAGAGCGAAACAAATTTCTCGTCAGTCCAATCATAATTTTAAAGTAGCTGTTTTATGTTTCTTGTTTACGTGTGTATCATGTAAATGTACACAAGTTGTAATAAACAGTTACTTAGTCACAGGTTATTTAAATTAGATTCAGTGTAGAATTCGTAATAGTAAATAATAACCTAGGGCTAATTGTAGCCTATAATGAACTTTTGAAACAAGTACGTAGTTTAATAAAATATGAAAATATTATAATATTTTTCCAATAGAAAAGGAGAGTGTTTACAAAGGAAAAAAGACAATTGATACCGTAAATCCTCTGTTTATAGCCCGAGCCATTGTGGGTTAAAAATCAAGCCATTTTGACCCGGCTATAATTAGAGACTGGCTACTACAAAATTCAGAAAGGAAATTTACGGTATCAGTACATGTAGAACATAAGTTTCATGTGTGTCGGACATGCTGTTTTATAGATTTTTTCCCAAAATCAAGCCACTTTGACCCAGCTACAATTAGAGTCCCAGCTACAACTAGAGACCGGGACTACTAATTCGTGTTTCACAAATTGAAGACCTGGTCATAGACAAAGGATTTAGGGTATAAAAAGAAAAATATCATGATGACAGCGTGCGTATTTGCATCTGCAGTGCCGAACCCAATTATTAAGGGGGCAACCAAGGACAAGGGCCTCTTTCCCCCCTCCCCCAAATCCGTAGTAAGAGTACAAATTAGTAAAAAGTGTACAAATAAGGCATTTATTGCACTTTAAACATGGTTCCTGCCCAAGCCTCTGTAAAAATTCCCCGGACTTTCTCAGGTTTCCCAGGTAAAAACTGAATTTTTCTATGACATTTTTTTTTTATTAAAACGTGAACACACTGAACGGGTTATACTCACCATAATGGAGTTACATTTCACTGGAGTTTCTACCGCATTGCAGTTTCTCATCATTGCTTGAGATCGTTCTGCTACTTCACTCAATAACTTTAAAAAAAAACTAATTGTGGTTCCCCCCCACCCCAAGATAATTTGTGAATTTAGAATATGAGACAGGGGCTCCTTTGAAGTATTTGCTCTATAATAATTTCTGTTCACGTTTATTTTTGGCTTGCCTTGACCAAAAAAAAGAAAAAATCCTCCGACTTTCCCAGGTATCCCAGGTTGTGTTAAAAAAAATCTGAAAATAAACTATTTTCAAGTTTCAAAGGGACTAAAATTGCTAAAAAAAAAACAAAAAAAAACGAGTTGGTTTACTGGGCTGCATGCACCCAACCCGGACCACTGCACTGTGACTGAGGTTGGTGATAATGGCCTCGTTGTCGATGCGTCATTAAGCCTCAATCTCCCCGCCTCCATGCCAGCCCCCTCAGCTTTGCTGGCCCCTATTTGATTTCAATTTTTTTCGCCCGTTCGTCTCCGCCCCAAACAAAATTTGTGGATGCACCAATGTGTGTCTGTATGTATTTGTATATAGTGTGTAGCCTATATGTTCACGCATGCAGTGTGTATGTATTTATGATAACAGAACAGCACATATATGAGTTTCCCAATAAAATAAATCCAATTGTGTAACAATAAAATACACTAATATCTGCAGCGTTTTTAAAAATGTGATGACGAACATTTGACAAAAAAAAAAATACTTTATTTTAAAGGAAGACAGATCCTTGCCCCGAAACGTCGCAAATATAAGCATATTTCATTTTTGTACTATTGGGCTTGTTTATTCACATACATGCATGTATATATGCACAATTACATACGAACAGTACATAATGGTACAAAACGAGTATACGTAGAGATTCAAAATCAATTTGATATTTTTAATCGATAACAATAACAGCAAGGGGATAATTTTTAAAATCGAAGTGATACAATAGCTATAGGGGCCAGTCACGACATCACTCGTGAAAAACTAAATAAATTATAATAGGTGACAACGCACAATCTACAATAGACAAGACATTGTATATATGCAATGATATAAGAAACATGTGCATAGCCAACGAGCCATGTAGTTCACATTTCAAACATGCACACAGCCAGCTGGCCGCATACTTAGCATTTTAATTGTATTGGTTTTACGATACTTTAAAGAAGTAACGAGGGAATCACTACATTTTAAGAAATAACGAGTTCTTTTATTTTAAATTTACACTTAAGTGGTACACTTGTATAAACATACTTTAACTATTTGTAACTTTAGTCACTATAATTAAAGCACCCCGTGTAGCCTATAACATCAGAAATATAATGGTTGTGTAACAAGAACACAATATAAGCGTCAACTGTAGTAGACAGACTTGTACAACACATTACACAAGAGAAATACTACATTGAAGAGCTTCGCTCAGCATCTCGCTATGCCTTCTACACCCGCTATATCTTTTCACATGCCTTCTCACTATATCCTGCGCGAAATAGACTTTGCAACATTTGCATTGGTAAGAGTGAATGTAGCAAAACCGTTTCTCGTGAGGGAAAAAATTGGAAAATTAATACTTTGCAACATTTACACCAGTCTGAATAATGTTGCAAACGTGAGCCATACAGGAGAGCCAACCGGGAGGAATGTACCTTTAAACAAGATTTTAATTCGAAAGAATAATATACAGTAGAGGGTAGAAAAATATAGTAAAATGTTTGTAACTGAAGTAGTACGTACATACATAATAGATAACAAAAATAAATATAGGGAAATAACACATAAGGGCATGCGCAACAAAGAAATAAGAAAAGGAAAAAAAAAACAATAATGATCTTAATATATGACACAAATCCAGTTTGTTTGATAGCCACCAGTAATTAATTTACTGTGAATTCCTCGAAGCTTTGCTGAGATTAAAAATAACTCGCTAATCCGCAGAGGGTTATATAGGAGATTTAGTTGATAGGATGAACATTAGTCTAAGGCTGATATCGACTCATCAATACTGTCTCGTCATTTATTGCACATTTATCTATCAAGCACTAAATAAAAAACGTACACAGGGGCTAGGAAGGAAGCAGCAGAAACATTCGTAAATAATAAGGAAGTGAATATAATGTACCCTGTAAACCCCAACATTTACGAGAAGATATATCTGTTGAGTAAAAGTTATGGATTAAGCAACCCTTGTAAAACTGTCAGCAAACGATTATTTTTGTACATGCAATGAAATGTAAATTTAACTATATCTGGGCATTTGTACCATATAACTGTTTCAAAAAGGGAACAACAAGAACATAATGGTCAGGGTGGGGTGTTCTTGCTGTTCGAACCTATCACTTCAGTTTATGATGTTTTGCCTTAATAAAGACACACTAATAAGGCACATGACTCGTGTCATAAATAATTAGGATTGTTCCTCATGCTTGTCACAAAAATTAATAATATTTGATTAGTTGATTCCCTATTTTTCATTTTTTTTGGGGGGGGGGGAGGGTTGGTTGGTTGGCTTAAAGGAACTCTGTCTTCTGTCCTCATGTAATACTATGTAACTTTTGCCTTTGAGTTTTCGGTTTTTGTGTGTTTTTTTTTTTTGGTAACCTGTAAGTCAGTAAATAAATAAACTAATATTCATAAGAAACATTTTACCAGATTCCATATTTATATTTACAATACGTGTATGACTTCACAGACAACTTAATCCATCAGTGCGCAATGCTCACAGCACAGTGCAGATGCATGAAGCACTTAAAAAAAAAAAATATGTCTTAAAAATACAGCTGAAACAATTATGTCCTTTTCTAGCCTCGTGCGAATTTAGTGCCTTGGCCAAAGCAATTTTTTTTAAGGCCAAAAAGGCAGGTGCATAGCTATACTGCAGCCTGGAGCTTCGATCACTGCGGGTTTAACATTAAAATTAAATTGAAACTTTGTACATAGGGATAGTGGTGTACTCGCCTTCTCCCTCCCCCATCCAATTCTACCAGTGGGAAGGAGGGAATTGGTTGAATAATAAAGTCTTCATCAAAGTGGAGTGTGCAGCATGGAGAACCAGGATAGATAAAAACACTGTAACCAACCAGCCGTACAATAGAATAAACATGCAAAAACTTATATTTCGGTATCGGAGGTGTCACGCACGCTATACCTCCATCACAGTACCATAAAAAGTAAGAACACCTTACATTTTGCTTATTTACAGGGTGTGGTCGAAGTGGTTGGAATGAAATGCATTGGCACTCAAATGACAAATTGCCACTGTAAGTAGTATTTGGCCATTTCCCTTGTTCTTTGCAATATTTTTTCAGCTACAGCATTTACTTTTAACTTAGAAAATTTGTTTTAAATCATTTATCTGGCAATATGTTTTGTCATTTCAACGCCAATGCATTTCACCCGAACGTCACTTCGGCTACACCCTGTAATGAACAAAATGTAAAGGGTTTTTACTTTCAAGTGTATTCTGATGAAGATATCGCGTGCTTGACACCTCCGATACCGAAATATAAGTAGTTACTTGTTTGTGCTGCTGGCTACAGTGTGTTTATCCTATTTAAAGTCTTCATTGTTCAACCGAGAAAAGAAACTTTGTCATTCTGAGGAAGCACAACATTTTCCCCAATCAATTTCCCTGAAGAAATTTCCTTATTTATGCAGGAAATTCAGTGGCTTACACGAAGTAGAATTCAGGTGTTTATTCTATTTTGTTAGTTACGTTCTTCTGAATTAAGTTCACAGAGGTGGGATCGAGCATGGGATGTAATATTTACAGCAAAATAGCTAGACGGCCTTGGTCCATCGACAATGCAATAGACAGACTTGGTTCACCGATCAGTCTACTATAATTTCAACCTTCCGGCTGTTCAATCAACAGCACAACATACAAAACAAAAATGGTGCAATTTAAAGCCTACATGTAGTGGTGTAGGTGTGAACAAAAGAAGAGGTGACTCCTTGCTTTCATAGGGGAGCAACATGGACAAAAGGGCACACCAACAGTCAACATGTTTGCCATTGCACGATATTTGAATAATTCTGACCTTAGTTTAGGTCTAAAAAACCAAGCAATACAACAACACAAACACTAAAACGCTTCAGGCAACATCATGCTCTTATCAAGTAAAACTGTATCTTGTAAAAAACAACCGAGTGGTTAATTTCTTGCAACTTAAAAACTGTTCTGCTTGATGATGCCCAGGCTACATATTTACACTCAGCATGTTTTTTGTGCTTTTGTCTTGCATTTTAAGTTCGCTTAAGATCGCTTATGAACTAGGCTACTTTTACACTCGAGGGAACCAGAAGACCAAGGGAGGGAATTAGGGCCGACATGTACGACAAATTACACATACCTAAAAACGTGTACTATATTCTCCATTGTATAAATGTGACCAGATCGCTGTAAATTATATAAAGAAAAGGGGGAAATCAAGCCATCCAGTGAAAATCATACACTATACGTAGTAAGTAAGCCATCTTTATGCACTTACGTTTCGTCGGAGTGGCATGACCTGGATTCCAACTGGCAACTCTGATCGCTGACATGACGCCTTTATCGACGTGGCCACTCCGACGAAACGTAAGTGGAAACCAGTGGAGGATTGGGCAAGTCGATAAATGCGTCATATCATGTCAATGTTTGGGGACGGATTGGTTTGCCAGTTCGAATCCGGGTGATGCCACTCCAACGAAACGAAAGTGCGTAAAGATGCATGGCATACTATTGTCTACTACGTGGCTTCCGGATGAGGCTTAATGGCGTGTCGACAGCCAGGTCATTAGCACCAACCTCAGTCACAGAGCAGTAGCCCGGGTTGCCACTGAGCCACACATTACAGAGACGTTAAACATACCCAAAACCAAAAACTAGATCTTATCATAAGCTGTACCTCCTGCAAAAAAAAAAAAAAAAAACCCGGACAGAGGGATAGATTTATCGCTCTATTGACGTGCTAAGTCTGGTATATGGAGCTGGTTCGTTTATGTCCCTTTTTCCTTCTCCGTTGTACTTTTACCAATCTAGACAATCACAATCTTATATAATGTTGACACCGTCATGTAAAATTGGTATTAAGAGATAGGTAGTGACGTTTGTGTGATAACACACGTAGAACTGCGTAACATTTTCGTAAAATTAGACTGCATTATCAAATGCCTCAATACTATGATATTCTAATCATCACTGCTCAAAGAAAAATAGCTGATAAAGCAATATACTGCACTGGCTAAATCACTGTGATGTGACTTACAGCTCTTGTCTTTTGCAACACTATTCCATAAAATTTCCGAACTGAATATACCTATTCGCACCTATGTAAAGAGAGCTATATGAGCCTACTGCTAAATATATCCATGTCAAGGAGCTGAAACGCCCTCAATTTCCACACTATTTGCTAACCGTTTAGGTAGGCCTACTATTGCCCAGTGTATAGTAGCCTAAATCATGTAGTAGGCTAAGGGTTGCTCACTCTAGAAAATCGCTGTACACTACGGTCCGAAACCCCAGGATTACCACAGTAATACCTGGAAATCTCTGTTAATCCTTGGAAATCCCTGGATTCGTAATCTATTTTACACCATTTTTTGAAATGAGCAACTCCTCGTCCTCCCCACACAACCACTATCGATACTAAACATACCAGGAGATCCCTGGGATATCCTTGGAAATCCCAGGAAAATCATTAGAAATCACTGGTAATCTAGGAATTCGTAATCTTGGAAATCATAGTCTTACCGTACACCCTGAAGTGAGCATTCCCTCTTCCTCTACTGACAGCCAATATCGACTATAATCATACGAGGAGATCCTGAGATCTCCCTAGAAACCCTATGGAAACCATTAATAATCCCTGGAAATCTTGAAAATCTTGGAAATCATGGTAGGAATGTAACGGCAGCTGCTACAGGAAATTTCTGGAAATCTTAAAAGTCGTAATCTTACTGTATACAGCCTACACCATATTTTTAAGTAAGCAACCCCTCGTCCTCCCCGGACGTCTCTATCGATACTAAATCACACGAAGAGATCCCTAAATCTCAGAGAAATCATTAGAAATCACAGGTAATCTTGGAAATCATAATTGGAAATTGTAAGCTTACTGCACCATTTTTTTGAAGTTATCAACCCCTGGTTCTCCGCTGACACCCACTACCGATTATAAATATATAATTCAAGAAAGTCCTGCGCTTAGATTAAAAATCCTATAGGACTAGGTCTGTGGAAATTGAATTTTCAAGGCTCCCCAATCTGATGAACTGATAAGTATTAAAAGCTTGACCTACATCCTTCGTCTAACGTTTTGGCCGGTTGGTCGCCACACCTACTTTGCTGTCAATTATGTGCACCAAGAACAACGATTTTCGACGGTTTACACTGGTCGTATGCTTACGTGTACACTAAATTACTGGGTGAGTAGAATAAATGTTTTTTTTTCATTAAAAATAATCGGATTTTATTTTGACATTCAAAATATAGCTAACTAAGGTTTTTTTCTCTTTTAGAATTGGGTTCAAGTGTTTTAAAACAAAACACATTCAAAGTACACCGAAAAAATATTTTTAGACGTTTTTACTGAACAATAATTAAAAAAACATTGGAATTGGCTGAAAAGAGGTCTTTCAAACATCAGTATTTTAATGTCGTGACCATAAAGTGCGTTTAATATAACAAATTATGCATGTGTAAGACATATAGTCACAGAAATGTTTAACATAAAAGGATAAGCTACCATAGTGTTTATTTAGAACACAAGACGTAAGCGTTTTCGTTTAACACAAGTTTTAAAAACATGCGTAGTAATAAAGTGTTTTAAATTCTTTCATTTTATTGTTTTAAAAAGGGTTGCAAACATATAGCTTATGCATTAAACAACCTTACCACGAAGGTATAAAACAAATAAAAAGTAAACTTAAAAGAAAGGTTAATCATATCAAAAACTAAAACTGGTAAAAAGGGGCCGCCAAGTTCCGAATGGTTCGGGCCTTCAAAGGAGTGATATCAACACACCAAAACATTCGCCAAGTTAATCGCACCGACTAATAGTTCGAAGGTTAAATGAAAATTAGAACATTGCAACTTTCGGTAGCAATGTTCAAGTTTTCATTTAACGTCCAAAGTATTATTCGGTACGATTAAGTTGGCGAATGTTTTGGTGTGTTGATACCACTCCTTTGAAGGCCCGAACCAGTCGAAACTTGGCGGCCCCTTTTTACCAGTTTTAGTTTTTGATATGATATCACTCCTTTTTTAAAACTGTGTATTGACTCAACTCCACTACCGTGCAGATGTGTAATGAAGTGCCACGTCAACAAGAAATTGGTTTTCAACAAATTTGCTACTACCTTTGCCTATAGGCCGAACCATTCTCAACTTAGTCACCTCTTTATAGGTTTTTGGTTTGGTTTTAATTTTGTTGTAATTTCTTTTGTTTAGTTAGTTTTGGTGTGTTGATATCACTCCTTTGAAGGGCCAAACCACTCACAAGTTCATGGCCTCTTTACCAGTTTTTGGCTTTGGTTATTTTGTTTGTTTATTTCTACAGTTGGTTAATTTTCGTGAATTGGGCGTGAATACAATTTCTTTGCAACGTTGTTTAGATTTATCGTGATACACTAGTGTGTGTCTAGGCACGCACGTCCAGTATACACGTTCTCATTGTTGGAACTTTGGCGGTCCAATGAGAGACGATGCCAACAATACTAATAATGGTTATAACAATATTTTCGTACCTACGCGCCCTCCACGCCATCCACGTTACGCCCTCCAGCTCCAAACCATAAAATGTACGCAGGTCGTATCTCGTATTGTACTGCACCCATTCGTCCAATTTCATAGCTGGAAGCCTTCCCGTTATCTCGGTATCGATGAATAATGGGGTGAGCGGGATTTAACATGGGGATGAGCGGACTAGTTAGCTAGGTAGTAAGTAGTAACACACTTTCAACGTTATTAAGGGTTAGATTTTGCATTGAAAGCAGCTTAGCTGGCATTCCTACACGAGTTAATGTTTGACAGGTGGGTGATTGCTCTCGATTTCAACACAATTCAAGCTTTTGTACCGCATTATTATTTTCCCCCAAGTAGCTGAAATGTGCTCAACTATGCTTAAAGATACAAGACACTGACGCTATGGCGTCACGCTACAATGGTTTACAACCTCGACAATTGAATCGAAGTCATGTTTGTTGCCTAACTTGGCGCGACACACTAGCGTGTTTCTAGATAATTTAAACCTTAGAAGAAACTGGATTAAAGATTTGATTCCACCAATCGTAGATGAACACGATTTTCGTTTTTAGTGGTATTTAAAAGTAAATATTTCTGGAACGTGAAAATTCTTCCCGAAATAAACTAAACTCTTCGCAAAATTGTTACGGCTGTGATATTTCCAGGTTCATATGCCTGCTTTTTTCTTCACCGTCCTTACTATACCCGTTTGCTGAATCCCGTTTTGCCGAATTTTAATGAGTGTCTTAATTTTTGGCAAAAGGGGAATTCCCGTTTCGCCGAAAATATTTTTCCCAAAATTGATTGCCTCGCTGGCGCTGCTGCACTCGCTGCGGATGAACACATAAAATCAGAAACTGCAACTAATCACAAATTCCTTCCAACTAGGAATGCTTCTTTAACTCCTTAATGTTAAATTTTTTTAAGAGTATTTTGATTAGGCCAACAGGAATTCGGCGAAACAGGAATTCCCCACTTGCTTACCCCGTTTCGCCAAATTTGAATGAGTGTCTTACTTTTCGGAGAAAGGGGAAGATATTTCGGCAAAACAGGATTCGCAAAACATTGTCCGTAAAACGGGATTCCACAAAACAGGAACCACAAAACGGGATTCGGCAAAACGGGTAACCTTCTTAGGTGCCTTCTTTATTCGATATCTAGTGTAAGATTCAAAACTCAGACGGTATAGGTTCCTTAAAAATTATAAATAAATTAGAAAACACTCCCACACGGTAGATACCCGTTTCACTTAAAATTAACCATGATTAAAATTCGGCGAAAGGGGAATACCCTTTTCGCCAAATCCCGTTTCACCGAATCTAAATATTTGGAAAAAAATGTAACACTACAGAAGTTAAAGAACATACCTACGTGGAAGGAATTTGTGAATAGTTGTAGTTTCTGATGTTGTACATTCAGCCGCGGCGAGCGTGGCAGCGCGAGTGAGGCAGGCAATTTGGGGAAAAAATAGGCCTACTCGGCGAAATGGGAATCAAATTTTCACCGAACATTAATAAGATACTGATTCAAATTAGGTGAAGGTGGTATACACCCTCCCACACTAATTAAAATTAAATCTCTAACCACCGTTTGAAAGCACATTCTTTGTATCAGTCCATCCTAATAGCTTTCAGAAAATGACAGTTGTTCAACCACGTTGCCCCAGAATAAATGAATGGACCCAGGTGGTGACGTCATGGCCCTGGCAGCAGCATGGAGCGTGCTTGCTTGCCCTCTCTCTCTCTCTCTCTTAACTTGAGCATGGCCCATAAATTTTATGGCCCGTCCAAGCTATAATTTTACGCTAACAACTGAATGAAGAGGAATACACACACTTCATAACCTTTTACTTATACCAAGCACGTAATTGAAATTTTACGACGTCAATTACGGTGCGTGAAAGGAGGAATAAAAACATAACAGATTAGAAAATGTCTTTTTGGCTACATAAACTTGTACAAATTGAGCTAACAAGTTTTTTTTTCTCCTCTGTCAATGGTTTAAAGGCGTATCTTGGACTCCTCGTGAAATGGAAGAATCACACGCAAGATTAAATATTAAAGGAGTGGGATTCTCGGGGTGGGGAGGGGGGGGGGAGACGTGGAATGGTTTTGCCACCAACTGAATATATTCTTCTTAAAATGCCCCTTTAGCGTACAGAAGAAGCCACATTATTTTTGGGTGGACACTATACTTAGAAGAAAGTTTTTATTGAATTTTATTATTTATACATAATGCTTAACTTTATTTGCAATAAACACGTATATAACACATTCCATTAGAAGCTGGAGATGGCATTAGTTTACGAAGCCTCCCCAACACCAAACATTTGTAATATTTTTTTATTTTTAGTTTATCACTGGTGTCATAGAAGCTATAATTTTGGGGTTGACACTTTTCTGAGAAAAGTAATTTGAACTGAAATATATTATTTATACCTAATGTTTAACTTTTACGTTGGCAATAAGCATGGCATTAAACCTTTCATTAGAAGTTGGCGATGGCATTAATGTGAAGCTTTCCCCTATTTGTAGGAAACAATTTTTTTTTACTTACAGTTTTGGTATGACAGAAGCTAAATAATTTTTGGTAGACAGCAATATGAGAAAAGTAGTGGGTAAATTTGAAATGAAATTAATTATCCATAGTTGTTTACATAAAGCTGAACTTTTCGTTGGTCGACTTATTCTGTGAAAACAAGTACACAACTACTTTATTTTTTCATTTTACATAATTTTTTTCTTCTGTTGCCTGCCCCCGTCACGAGTTATCGCAGTGAGACAGGTGTCTCATTCCATGTTTATTCATGGAATAAATCTTATACTTATTTAGCTTATACTTCTGAAATTAGACACACTTAGAAAACGTTGTTTAGACGCCAGCTGTAAAACCTACAAAAGCGTTTTGCAAACATTAGTTGAGAAGAGACCTTTCAAAGGAATTCCCACTGTAAAGCACTTTTATAGTATCGTGGATGGGGGCAGGGGGAGGGGGGGGGGGACAGAAAGAGATACAACAAACATGTAATTCTCATTATTTATTATAGCGTTTCATTACCAAATATTAATGGTGATGTGTAGCATGGAGATTTTGTCGCGCTTCCAGACGAACCTGTGGAGATAAGGCGAAAGGGACAATTTTTCTAGGGGATTCCACTCGAAAATTTCTGGTATCTTTTACATGCCACAATCGACATGAGCACGAAAGATTACAGGGCCTTCCTCTTTCCGAAAATGCCAGGGTGGCTGAGGTCAGGATTGAACCAGGGACCTATTGCGCAAGAGACAGTCGTGCTAATCATCAGGCTTCCTTGCCCAATAATGACGAGTACTAGCAGAATTTTGACATTGTAACGTGAATATTTCACCATAACAAACTTAGTTTTACAGTTCTGATACCTTTGTTCGTTGATGGTATAAGTAGGTTACAGTCATACAGAACTTCCATGGGTAAACGGACCCCCCAAGCTGTCGCCATAGAAAGTAATAATATCACAGCCAAATGGCTGCCACCAATTTAATGGTCCGAACCGAGATCACAGTAAGCTTAAGGAGGTGCAGAGGATTATTAGAGGATGCATGTGGCTTCGGTTAAAAATTCGGCTTTTTTATTGTACTTGGCGACATGGAGCCCCAAATAACAAAAAAGAAGGGAAAATACACGCTGGCCTCAGGGGAGTTATGCCACTGAGGGGGAGGGGGAACAATCGTTAAATAAATTTTCTTGTGGGTACTGCACTTGATGTAGGATTATCGTGTAATTGTAACATGATGTCCATTTGTAAAATGAGTAATTATTTCACAAATGAACTATAACTTAAGGGTTTTTTTTCGGTTATCAAGATTTGGAGCTTCTGCTCAAGCTGCTTAGCTTATGATATAAAACAAATTAGCACCCATTGTGTTAGCTTGATTAAGTTATCTCGATAAGATGTGCTATCTTCCGATATCCCGGTAGGCCAGTTGTAGATAACTGAAGTGTGTAGCGTAAGGTCTATTTGGATTTGTCACCGGTGGTACAAAGGCAACTACAACAAGTATTACGAAAATGTACTAGGCAATATATTTTTTTTTACATGTCACATTGTAAACACAGAAATGGGAAAGTCCTAGGGAACTCTAAAACATTTGTCGGTTTCTGTTTTACATACACATGCATAAATTTTTTATATTTCTTTTTGGTTTAATATTTTACTGAAAAAATTTGCGTGTGTATATTTGTAATCTACTTTTCATTTAAAATGTGGGCTGTAGTAAACGTAATGGATAAAATCGCTCAATACGGGCGTACGACCGTTTTTACTCTTCTTTTTCTTTTATAGTATAACTAGAGGAAGCCCGTTCTATGCACGGGGCCGGTCACATTTCCTTTAGGCTTTCCTTTTAGCCGGTAGATAGCCATAGGCCCTGCGTGAATTAAGAAGGCACACGATCGACAGACAAACTTCTTTGAATTTTCGTCACCGTTTTCATATTCTCACCGGTTATAGTCCAGGTCAGTGGGCCACGTGTGAATTCAGACCGTTATTGCAATTTTAACCTATGACCTAGATTACAGAAATGATCATTCGTATTTATATGCTAGCAATTAAAAAAAAAACAAGTATAGGGTTAGCCTACTTGATACGAAAATAAAATTTCTTCAGTGTCCAACTATAAACCTAGAAAACGTGAGCTGGATTTAAAAGTGAGTGACACCTCCTGTAAGCCTTGTTGCACAAACACTACGTTAATGCGTAGTAGATCCGTTTTCGACCTCTTGAAAAATGGATGTTTTCCAGCAATTTACACTTTGTTTAGATTGTTTACCATCGTCGTAGTGGTTAACGAAGGCATCACCGTGTTGAAATGGTCCTGGCGTTGGTGAACGATCCACCGTGGAGCATTTTTGGTTAAAATGGTAGAAGGAAAACGACGAAAAAAAAAAAAAAAAAACCACAGTAAGTCGTCAAAATCAATTTTTTCAGAAGCCAAGATATGCTAACAAGGAATAAAACTAATATGGTACATTTTTTCGGTACTTAGACATGACCGTCTTCAAGCAGTCATATTTTCACAAGAGTGGCGTTAGAAAGTGTACGCAATACGGTTTCTGCAGTGATATTCTGGTTCGAGGACTCACGGTGCAATATTTGCACAAATTTGAAAAAGACAACATCCATCGTAAAAGATGCTAGGGCGGGGGGGGGGGGGGGGGGGGGGGGGGGGGGGGGGGGG
>JAHWFP010054002.1:9539-29767 GCA_023313725.1 Lithobius niger | reverse complement strand
TTCCCCCCCACCCCCTCCCCCAACTTGTGCATTCGGGAAGAGACGGTCCACGGAAATGTACTCGTGCTTGTTGATTACGGCATGTAAAAGATCCTAGGTATTTACTAGCAAAATTGTCCTTCTCCATCCCGAGATAACCTAAGCAGTTGAAAAGGAGGTAAATTCGACAATTTCCAATTGTTTTCATCGAAACTGACCGTCTATACCTTACAGAAATCGCCTTTTGGTACTACAGTTTTGGCTGTGAGCGCGTCAAATTTCCAAAAAAAAATATAGCAATAATTAAAAAAAAAAATTGCATCATGAAAACATGCCCTCAGACGATTAATAATCCTGTCAGCGGTATACCACTACAGACCTATTATGAGTAACTAGGTTAGCATTGATTAGTCTTATCCGCCATCGTGACATGACCACAACCGCTTATCGAAAGCACACAAAAAAAATCCTTTCCGGGTGGGTCGTGATGTGATGTGTTTGGATAAGAACATTAGATGACCATGGGTTGTTCTCCGGGTTTTCCGGCCTCTGATCGCACCAGATAACGCACGGAATGCCTTAAACGATCTGAGCTTTGTTCTCTGTCGTTTCATACGCCTTCCCTCTCTTCCCTCCACACACTCCTCCCATTCCTGTACTAATTAGCGGAAATCTATGCTTCCAACATTACAGGGTCGCCGAGTTCGGAGACAAATTGGGGTTTCCGGTCTCTATCACCTCGAGAGGGGCAGGGGCGTCGAGGGGGGGGGGGACGATCACGCTTGATGCTTTTAACCCGTTGTTGACCGGTATTAGGTGATGATGGTAATGGCAGTTTGGGGTATGCAACTCAACTGAAGACTGAGGGTAAAAATTTAACACGTGGCTTGTGCGTAATTGTGCGAAAAATAGATTTGTAGATTTGGAAATTCCGGACAAGTTAAATAATAATATTAATAACTAGCCGTATCGTTCGCTTCGCTCACTCTATTGGCGCCGATCCGGGATTCATGTAATTTCTTTCATTCCAAGAACATCACAAAATCAATGTACTGATATTCCGACGCAAACTAATTGCAATTTTACTCAAAATTCGTTCAACACATTCCTAAGCACGTCTGCATTTCATCTGCACCATTCAAAACATACGATTTGTTTGTTTGCACGTTTGTACGTCTCCAATTTGAGAATTTTAAGACGTTTCATGTATGGCACATTATATAATCCTTTAATGTAGTTGGTGAACACTTTCTGGACCGATTATAAACAAATTTAATATCCCTGATGAGATAGGGAGACCAGACTTGGCTGGCGTACTCAAGTATGGGACGGACGAAAACCCAAGAAAGCCCAAGCCACGGTTGCTCAATCTTTAGATACAAAACAACGCCTGATGAGTTGTGTTATTATTTTTGCTCTTGGGACGATATGATTGCAAGGAGTGGTTGATTACCCTTATAGGTCCACAGAGATCCAAACACCGAGATGTTTAGTAATCTTTACTTCATTTAGCAAACAACTGTCAAGGAAATATGGCATTTGCAAGTTATTTGTACCAAAATGAGCACTTCTTGTTATTAGTAGGCAATTTCGTTTTATCGAACAATCATAATATGTGCCAGCTCGGATTGTAAGCTGCAATGGCCCACGTAATCAGTGATTACCTTGTGTAAGTAATCATCGTCCGCATATTTTGGCAATGATCACTAGTGGTGAATAGTTTTTAAATTGTGATATGCAACCTAAACAGAATAAGGCTAAGAACAGAGCCCTGTGGTACCCGGCTGGTCACCGGCATAGATGTGGAAAAGGGAGAACTGAATGTTAGCAGAACCCGAAAATAAAGCAAAACATATTTTGTGGTATGCCACCACAAGTACAACTACGTGAATCGGGACCGCGGGACGTATATATGTACAGTACAGAAGCAATGACGTCACATTCGAATTCAGAGCATGTCGTTTAGCTAGGACCGTGGTAGGAATTTTTTCTCGGGGGAGGGGGGGGACTGGCAATTTTATGCCCTTCCACCGCCCACCACCGCAACTCTTAAACTAAAAGGAAAACGTTTTTTTTTTAAAAACAAAGTTTTTTTTAAATATTGAACTTAGGTAAGGTTTTTACTCCCCCCCCCCTCCCAGTGCCCCCATGCCGCCCCTCCCCTCCCCTAGCACCGGTTCAGTGCAAGGGCACTGGAGATAAGCGGAAGTAAAAACATTAGCGCCTTTTTGTTTCTTAAGTCGCTTTACCTTGCGTCGCTTTGAACTCACATCGCTTCAGGAGAGAGGTGGTTACACGGATATTCAAGTTGGAATATGAGTTAAAACAACAACGGGTACACGGTAGTTTCTGCTAAGTCGATGTAGTGTCGTGTTTATCTAATCCCCTATCAACCAGACCTCTCTCTATTCCCATGTTTCATTCAGGTAGCTGGGCTTTTGGCTTCATTTTAAGGAAGTGACAGGTTTCGCCCTAGCTTCGTGACGTTTAAGCGCACTCGTTTCAACCAATCAAAGGAAAGCAGTCCTTAGAGCGACGTAGAAAGTAGGTTTTAGGTGGATACACGTAGGTTGTTAAAGTGCTTCAACTCCTCATGTCGACGTACCAAGGTGGTTTGAGATAAAGCAACTTTAAGGTGGTTTTAGGTGGTTAGACGGATGTTATTAAAGCGCTCTAAAGCACTGCATCGATGTAAGCCACGTCGATGTAAGATAAATTGTCGTAAGAAACCTTCGTGTACCCTCGGGTGTGAGAGTGGATTTCTTAGGCCTAATCGTTCAATCCATTAGGCTGCAAAAAATAAAGTATGGCTGTAAATCGGAAGATTCCGCTGGCTGAAAATTGCAGCAGTTGTCAAAAAATCCGAAAAATCGCGCGTTGTAAGGCACAAGAAACCCGATCTCACAGTGTTGGTTTGACAAACGACGACGCTAAGGTTCTTACCTCCATTGACTTCCAGTGCGCCTTGCAGCTAGCTAAACGATTTGCTCCAGATACGGCTGTGCAAGGAATGTGTTGTTAAGTTAAGGCTGCACCGATACCGATACTGGATCGGATCGTTGCCCTTTTTGCGGTACATCGGATCGGTACTGGCAACTTTCGCAGAAATATCGATAACTCTGGAACCGTTGCACATAACTACATGCGGTTCGCGGCGTTTTGCTCAGGAAATCACTGAGCGTCTTCTTAGCTATGTTTCAACTGTGGATTATTACTTGAAAATTTTTAATTTTAATAATTATTGAACTTTTGTAGAAAGCTACACCATTGATGAAGAATTGGGGAAATAATTCTGAATATCGGTATCGGTACCAGTTTCGGGAAAACTTTTAAAACCGGTTAGGTATCAGTATCGGTCAGGTGAGGTTGGTGTCGGTGCATTTTTCTTTTGCTTGTTTACCGATTTCGAACTTGTTCTTTTTCCTTATTTGGCAAACACGGAAAATGAGACGTTGCATTGTTGAGCAGATGAATGACGTGATGTTTTGGGCTGGATTGATACTTGGATGGGTGACCGCCTGGGAATCTGGCTGTAGCAGACATAGGGCCTTAGGGCTTCGGGCAGATGACCAGGAATGGTTAACGCTCGTTAAACCCTTTGAAACCCTTTTTTTTGACGTGATGTATCTAGGACGATGTACGGCGTTTACCGAACAAGCAAATACACGATTTAATGGAGCTTTTCACCTTTTTAACTCCGTGATGCATCACCGTAAAATCGTCGAGCAATATAAAGAAAAGAGCGGTAAATTAAAAATGGAACAACACTTTTCGCAGCAGCGCCGCGATTTTCATAACTAAAACGAGATCATGTGACCTACATCAGCCTTGGATGAACGGAGAATCTGGAACGTGGATGCTGTGTTTAGAATACGGACAACGCTATCAACATGGTGACCAGGCGCCTTTAAGGTGTTCCAACTGTGATACTTCCGCTTTCAGATTATGGGATGGCAGCCGCCATTAAACCTAGGACAACATATGGTCTAACAAGCAGTTCGGTTGCCGCCATTGAGAACCAGACTGGTTGTTCGCGGCTGCACGGTGACGCAGTAAATAGTGTAAATAAAACTTCAATATAGGTCCTTAAACGCAACACCAACCATACGATTGCAGAATTTTGACCTTGTAAGGCACGTATAGTTACGCATCGCTTCGTACGAAATTTTCTTTTGTCTGAAACACTCGCATCACTTTAATTCAACTGTAAAATGGTCACCTGAGTATTTCCCTTTAGAGGCAAACGCTTGAACAAATACTCCAACAGCTATTTACTTTTAGAAATTGATGTTTGCATCGTTTTCACATTTGCAGCAACCTTCGTTAATATTTGCGTTGCGTTCGTTGCACATCACAGGAGTGATAACGACAGAAATGATGAATTATGGGATGTGTATCTTATGAATCTCATTCAGGCGAGAGCTAAAAGTTAGGTGGCTACCATGGACGCCGCCATGTCTCTTCTGTTTTTACAGTAAAATTGTTGTTTTAATCTGAAATTGCTGTTATGCTCTTTTAGGGCGCTACAATAGTTTTGTAAATAAAATAAATAAATAAATAGATTGTGGGATTCACTCATCGCGAATCGCATTCAAACTAGAACAGGAAGTTGGCGGGCGCCATGTTGGCGTTACAGGGCGCCGGCCAGGGCCGTACGCCGGAAGGAGCCAGAGAGCGTAGGTTTGAAATGATTGTTTCTTGTGACCCCTGGATGGATGCGGCCTGAGAGTAAGTGCATGACGGGACGGTTGAGGTCCCCAACTGTCCCGTCATCGCCCGTCATGCATTTACTCTCAGGCCGCATCCATCCCATCATGCATTGCTAGCTATAATTGTATCGTTACAACCATTGTTGTCGACGACTGAGAGCACTAAAAATCGGCCCTTACGCCTTAGGGCCTTAGGGCTACGTCGGGCAGATGACCGGGTGCGGTTAACACTCGCTAAAACCCTTTTACCCTTTAGCATTGAAATCGGGTGGTAAGGAAGCAAAGGGCACTTTCATAAACTCGTCGAGCAACTCATCGTTGAAGCTCCACCCCCTCAAAGTAGTTCGTAAGTGGGGCTGCAGCGCTGAGTTGTTCAATGAGTTCATGAAAGTGCCCAATAACAACCCGATCACACGTTTAAGTTTTAAATGCTACTCGTTCTTGTTTGTGATTACGGTTAATCATTCCTCAACAAATAATGACACAGACAATGACAATGATATAGTTTAGCATCTGTATTTATTTATCAATGACACATGTTGCGAATCTTGTTTATTGCTAATGTTTGCTGGGGCCTATGACCCTTAAAGTGGCACTATCACCGATTGTAAGTAGGCAGAATCTGGCAACATCTAGCGCTATATAGTACTATCTAGCACTTGCTTGCACGATGCGAAAGAATGCACAACGCCATTTCTTTTAACAAAACAAACAAGCAACGACCTCCTTAATAATTGAGTGAAAATTTGGTACGTCTTCGTGCACCTGGGAGCAATCTGTAAAGGTTAACAATATTACTTCCGCTAAATGGCGCCTGGTATCTTGGTTCGCTTTTCAATTGGTTCGCTTTTCAGTCTTTATCTGTGTAATCTTTCATGCTTATGAATTAACTTGTCATTTCATTTCCGATTCCTGCTCTCAACCTTCTAGAAGTTTCCATTTTCCATGATACCTTTGTTATTTCAGCGGTTATCAGGGGTAACAAAAACGTACTTAAGAAACGGAGCCAGCATGCAAAATCAGTTAGCCTTCGGGCCAGCCACCCGGCTGCTCCTCCTCGACCCCTGCTTCTGGCTAGGGGAATTTTTGCCAGTTAAACCTTTAGTAGGCCTGTTTTTATTTAACCCTTAGTTAGGGTAGCATCCTTGGTTAGACCCAAAGTCGGCTGGTTTCTTTCAGTCCCAAACCTAGCTCAAACCTAAGAGGGCCCTAAAGTTCCCAACTCAGTCTTGACCTCTCCCACTTAGCTAGTTTTTCGTCAACACAGATTTTTTTTTTTGTATGAACTTGATTTCCACACGTAGACATGTCGTGATTGGCACGTAACTACGAAAGGCTAGTACTAACGAAGCGATTAGCGGCAAAGTTAGCTACACTAAAAACCGGTTGGTGCATTCAAATAGATAACAGAAAACCGAAATAATCACTGAATAAGGGCGATATTTTCTGCTTAGGTATTTATGGTTGGTTTAAGTTAGGTACATGTTTACTTTCTTTTTTTTCTTAAGTCGGCATTCATTTACGGAAGAGCTTGGTTGCAAGTGTGGGTAAGGCACTTCTGTAGAAAAAAGGTGTTAAAGTGAATTTTCTTCTTGCCCTGTAACCATCACAAACTGAGGTATGAGTGCGCTCAGTGGGTTGCCGTTAGGATACATACGACCAAGGCAGGCAGGGATTAAAACTCCATACGTCAATCGAGGTTATCGCTTTTATCTCTGTCGGCCCTGCAGTCAGCGCACCGCCGCTTGAATTAACCAGCGAGCAAAGGAAGTACCTATTCCCAACGACTGGACGAGTTGGGGCCCAATATTTTGTTCTTGCACCCCTCCATGGAAAAAGCTAGTTGCGGCACTGAGGCACGGAGATCGGACTTCGACATACGATGCACGTAAAAGAGTCCTAGGAATACATCAGAATATGTTTTAGCCACCGCATGAATTTGGATATCGAGAAAAATGGATGTGCATGTTGTTTAGAAGTATGTGGAAAAATATATGTGTAACTTGTTTGAAAATATGAGGAAAAATTTATGTCTATCTTGTTCGGAAGTATTTGGAAAAATGTATGTGTATTTTGTTTGAAAGTATAAGGAAAAATTTATGTGTAACTTGTTTGGAAGTATGTGGGAAAATGTATTTGTATCTTGTTTGGAAGTATGTGGAAATATGTGGGTGTATGTTGTTTTGAAAGTATGAGGAAAAAATTATGTGTATCTTGTTTGGAAGTATGTGGATAAATGTATGTGTATCTTGTTTGAAAGTGTGAGGAAAAATATTATGAGTATCTTGTTAATGTCTCTTTAATTGAGTTAATGAGAATCATGTTTAGGTATAGTTCAGGACTCAAATGTCCACTTCTGAGAAATTGCTGAGAAAGGAGACAAACTTCTGCTCAATAAATTGTATTTCCTTCAAAGGATCTGAGATAATTTTATTAATTCTAAGGATTTTTGAGGAATTCTAAGGAATTCTGAGGACAGAACTTCTGAAGACTAAAAACTTTCTTGGTCACAGAGAAGACTGAGGGCGATATTCATAATGACGGCTCAGCCTGAGCTAAGCATGAGCTCGAGCTCAGCTTAGCAATTTGGTATTCGTAAGGACACCATAACATGAGCTGAGCACGGACTCAGGCTTCAATGTGAGGCCGACTTTGCAAAGTTTGAGCCTCGCTCACTTCGCATACATAATGGCAAAGCCAAGTCGTGGCTCATGCTCAAAACTTAAGTCGACTCAAAAAATCCTATTTGTGTTTCCGTGCATTGCTGTGCTTTGCTAAATGTAAGCTAGGCTCAAACTCACGCCAAAGCTTTACTTTGCTAAGTCTGAGCCTGGATTTCATTATGTACGTCTGAGCTAGGCTCAAGCTTCACCCTGACTTACCAAAGTACCAGCTCAGACTTTGAGTTGAGCCGTCATTATGAATTTGGCCCTTAGTGCTTGAGATTTGGTGAGCGTGCCTCCGATTGGGTTTTTTTTAGGAGGAGGTTGTACACAAAATCGATTCTTTATAATGTTGTTGTATGTAATCAATCGTGTAATACCCCCCCCCCCCGGTTTGCTGCGGGTGGGACAAGTGATTGTTGTATAATCGCAGCGACTGCAGTTGAAATCTCTAAGAATAATTTTCAAAGCATGAACAGAAACGAATCATTCTACTGCATTTTAGTTATATCGTGAGCATTTAGTTTGACGCGAGGTGAGTGAGGTTTTGTTTTGCTCTTTCAACATGGCGTAACACCCAGATATCCTGAAGGGCGATTCGCTCCGCTGAACTGCTAAGCCTAAATCACATGTTCAAAGGAAATAAACGCAGTCGGTAAATAAAGACAACAAGGGTGATTTCCGCCCGCTCCAGTCATCGAAAAGTAGAAAAGTTTAAAATCTCTTTTTCAAGGGTGTGAAAATACAAAGGACGTCTCTGTAAAGAATCCTGTTTACAGAGTCAAGTTTTAGAAAGAATTGTTCAATAAAGACACGTCGAGATCCATAAAGTAGACAGAGGTCGCAATCCGAGCATTTCTTTTTCTTGCAGTGGTGCAGCACCTGCAGCAGTTTGCTAAATCCCTACGTCACACATTATGCGTCACTACTGCCAGACGACCAAAAGAAACATCACGCTGTTGGATTAGTGCACAGCGAGACAATCGTGCTGAAAAGGGCTGGGAAAAAAAACCATTTCTAGGTCCAAGAAAACAGCTCTCACAGCATCGGCTTGACTAAAACCGCCGTTGTTTTTTTTTACCTCGACTTGTATGCAGTGCCTCTTGCAGCTAGCTCAACGACCGGCTCGCATATAACTTTTTTTAGACGGACCGCCCGGATCTCAAGAACATGGCGATTTTCAATTTTTCGTATTTTTCCAAATTATGTGCCTCGTCGCGCTATCGCGCTCGCCGTGGCTAATTACGTAACATCAGAAGCCCGCACGCAAAACCTATTGCGGGAAACCGAAACCTGGCCGGCCAAAAACGTGATCCGAATGACGCCGGAGATCCGATGACGGCTCGAATCTGGAAGATCCGTGTAAAAAAACGTTATTTGCGACCGGGTCCAGGTGTTACCGTCGTCGCCAGTATGGCGTTATTGTCGCTGCCCATTAAAATGCAACATGCAACGATCTTCAATTGCTTTTTTCGTGTTAAAAACTTCATACAAAATGGAATTCACACAATGTAAACAGTGAGCGAATTACCTCTTCAACTCAAATCTCAAAGTCCGTCGCTGTGAAGAGAAAATGTGGTTGTTTTGGTACTATTCTCAAAAAAATCGAGCAGCAAGCAATGGAAATATGGGTGCAGTCGTAGAAGAAAGCAATGCTTTATTTTTCGTAATAATTTTTTTGTAGTGTTACTTTTTCTGAAGCAATTAGTTTGTGAGATAAAACGGCTCAATTTTGAACATTACTAGACGTTTCGAAGGAAAAAGTATTCTAGTTAAGGGAAGAGTAAACCCGGAATTCGATATGGGGAACCTCCCGCCATAGCAGGGGGCTGAGGGTATGTCAAGAATGGGCCAAAACAGGCCCCGTAGAAGCAGCCGAATGAGACTGGTAGTCTTTCAAACTAGCCTGGGGGTCGGGACAGACTCGCAGGGACTTTTCCAAGGTTCCCTGTCGACCAGGTCATTTCTTCAGGCAGTTACGCCGAAGAAGAATGGTGGCCGACATCGTTCCACCATGATGATCAGTGGCAGAGTTCAGCCTGAAGTGATCTTTGGTGATGGACTTCGTTCCGCCCTTTTACCGTACAATATTAAATTTGACGGCCACTGGGGCACCTCAAGGCATGACCCCAGAGTTATGAATTTTTTTTTTTTTGCGTGATAATGATGCCGAAAGGCAACTTTTACACACCTTGCCTATGAGAAATTCCCAAAAATGTTTTTCACTCCACCCTAGAGTATATGTCGTTGCTCTGCAATAGGGTGGAGTGAAACAACTTTTTTGGGAGGATTCATCATAGTCTGGGTGTTAAAAAAGTTGCCATTTGGCATCACTACAACACATAAAATATTTCGTTACTCTGGAGTCAAGTCTCGAAGTGCCCCAAGGGGCCTTCAAGTTTAACATTGTACGCAATGGGCAGATGGGCGAAAAAGGCAAATATGATGATTCGACCAGTTTTAAATTAATTTTAACATTATGTCATTTGTAGCTGTAAGCGACTAAAAAAGGTAACCATAATTGCCAAGAATTTTTTTTCTGCACAATTTGTGTGAATAGAGCAGTGACACGACGTAGTGTTATTGTATATAACTCTATGCTGGAGCCTTAATGGGTTAGCTGCAAGGGGCACTGTAGAGAGAAACAGAAGGGCGTCGTACTGAATCCGATGCTGTGAAGAGTGATTTCTTAGACCTAAAACGCGCGATTTTTGTTGTTGGAGAAAACAACGTTATTTTAAGCCTAAGAAATCCGCTCTTCCGTTGTTTTTTCCTCCATTTTTATGTAGTGCACCTTGTAGTTATGCCCTCCAAAACCCATACTGGTGCCAATATGGCGGCAAATGTCACTGCTCTATAGTAGTTATGGACCTATAGTATAGTAGTTATAGTTGTTTTGTCCCATATTCGATGCTATACTCCCACAGTTGATAAGAAAAATAAAATTCCGAGTATTTACGGCATGTTCACTTATATTTTAGGAATATTAAATGAGATAATGTAAAAAAATTAAATTTTAAACCAGTTATGTCATAACTTTTGACTACTTCGCCGATCTTTTCAAGTTTCCATTGCCGTACAATGTTAAACTTGAAGGCCCTTGGGCCATCTGAAGACATGATCCAAGAGTGATGATATATTTTTGTGTGTGATAGTGATTCTTAAAAAGGCAACTTTTCAACACCCTACTTATGATTAGAAAACAAAAACTAATCCTTTGCTGTTTAGCGTAAGTTTTAACTGATCCGAAGTCAGAACAGGTAAGGAAAACAAATTAACTTTCCCGTAAGGTTACAAATACTGCAGTGTTGATGTACTGTTTAGTCCATGTGAAACCTTACTGCTGTATTCAAATGCTTTTATCATTTTTTTTTAAATTTTGCACACGATAGGTCAGCTAACGATTGGGGCATTCTACTTGGCTAAATGACAATGCTGGACCTATGACGAAATCAAAACAGCTTTTTTTCACTCCACTGTACTCTATAATGGTAAGTGCTAACCGAAAGTCGCAACACCTGCAGCAACACCTTGTTGTGACAGTTATCTCGCCATTCTAAAACGGTTACAACACACCGTATTTGAGAAGACATCCCCTGACGTCAACCTTTGTGCAAATACAACATCATGTAGAAACTGTAGTTTCACTGAATCAATGCTAAATCAAAAGAATACGAAAGGAACTTGCCACCATTGGTGTTATTCAGTTGGTGTTATACTCATCTTCGACTTCCTGGTCATAACTCACTGTCACCCACAATGGAGACAGGGCGGGTGGTGGTGGGGGGGGGGGAGGGTGGTGCATAGGTATGGACTGAAGCGCGCTGTTTGTTACCTAACTCAACGAGCCACAGGATTGGTCATTACGGATGAGTTTTGATCAGATAAGGTACAGGAAATGCCGGTCTCTTTTTGAATTTGTGGGCCAATTCAGGAGCTCGAAGCAAGAAGAGTGGTTTATGCTGGATCCCTTGGTCAAGGACTACACGCCTGACTTTTGTAAGCCCGTCCGATCTATTATGACCCCTTTATCGTCGTACACAGAATGTCGGCTTTTGTCCACGCTTGTGACGTAAACACCACAATAATGTTGTGTACGTGATTTTTTTTCATTTATTTTTTTCAGACGTACATGTCCACAGCCCAGGCAACCATAGTATGGAAATGTAGTAAAACACTTTTGGATGATTAAGTGTAAATACAGTTCCGTTCTTTTGTGAAAGTTGTTGTCCGGAGACTTAAAACGACATTGTGAATTACCCGCTCCACGTGAGTATATGTCCGCATTGAACAATGACGCTGTGGTTACGCAGAGGATGTGTCTGTCCAATGGATTAATGTTGTTTTTTTGATCGTCATTATGGCATGTCAGATTGTGGATGCGATAAAGAGTAAATTCTTTGGAAAGTTGTACTGGCATACTTTTGAATTTTTGCTCAGAAGTTCCATAAAACATGATTTAATACGCATAACGTTAAAAGAACCGTTTGCATAACGACGTACTGTTTATGCTGTTTATTTTCAGTTACGTTAACTACATGTCGGATTTAAAGGGAGTGTGGTATAGCAATACGCAGGTAATGAACGGGGATGTAAACCGCAAAAACAAAATGAATTCCTCAGATTTCCCGAAATTAAAAGGTGCGTGAGGTTCATGGCTTCCCTTTACCCGCGCCTGCCCGGATCCCCAGTACACAAGTAGGGTTGGAATGAAGAAAGAACCGTACTAGCAAACCTTTATAATAGTGTTATGTTTTGTTGAGATGAAGTTTCAGCCACCATTTCAGCCACCATTTCTCTAAGGACGTAATAAAAACTTCCTGAACCCAGTACGAATGTCATTGCATCTTCGAGAAGTCTTTACTATGGCCCTTGGAGATCTTGCTCAAACGACAGGGACGCGAGGGGTCCGACAAGGCTGAAATCTCGAACGCTCTCTGATTTCGGATCTGCAAATCTACGTGAAATCTGCAAAACGAAGTAAAATGTGAAAATCATTGGAAATCTACAAATCTCTGTAAATCCTGCAAATCATAGCAAATCTGCGCAAAGCAACACGAAATCTGCAAATCTGCTTGCAAATTCAGTAAAACTGCAAATCCACACAAAAATCTCTGCAAATCAGCAAATCAAAATGAAATCTGCAAATTCTAAATCTTCATGAAATCCGCAAATCCAAGCGAAATTTTGCAAATGCGAACAAATCTTGCAAATCCGTACGAAGTTTACAAATCCCTGCAAATCTGTGCAAATCTAATGTAGTGATTTCAGATTTGCCAATCTCATACGCTATCTCTGTGTTTGTCGGACCCCTCGTAGGGACGTCTTTTTTCAGGAGGATGTTGGCTTGAATCCCAGTCACATCATGTGATGATTTTTATTTATGTAGTTCGGCATGTATACAAATATATACGTGCCAAAACTGGTATTTGTATTTTTATCGTAGTAGCCTAAACGTGCTGCTAATTATGATGTTAAATAGTCGATAACATCAACTTAAACTGGACGGAAAGCCAAGTGGGCTCGATAAGTGATAAACAAATACGGATGCAAGCCTATTTACGCTGCCTTTTGGAATTAAAGGCACTTGTTCACCATTTCGATAGTATTGCCCATTTTCTAAACACAGCATCCCACGCTCCAGATTCTCCGTCATCCAATAGGCTAATGTGGGTCACGTGATCTCGTTTTAGTTATGAAAATCGCGGCGCTGCTGCGAACAGTGTTGTTCCATTTTTAATTTACCACTTTTTTCTTTATATTGCTCGAAAATTTTACGGTGATGCATCTAGGAGGAGAAAAGGCGCCCTTAAACGTCAGATTGCCTGGGCGGGAATTGATCCCACAACCTTTGAGACCAAAGGCCGAAGTCCTGCAGCTCAGCCATGTCAGTATGGCCGTGTCAGTATGGCTGAGCGGTAGGACCTCGGCCTTTGGTTTCAAAGGTCGTGGGTTCGATTCCCGCTCCGGCCTTCTCACATTTTAGTCCAAAAGGCAACGTTAATAGGTTTGCATCTGTATTTATTTAACAGAAATTAATTTCGAGGTCAGCATTTTACTTTCTCCATTCAGTTAACGTTTTCACAGGGTGCACTCAAGATCACACACAGAAAATTCAAGCACTTCCAAAAACTTTTTCCAAAACTAAAATAGTTTTTCAAGGATTTTCCCCAAGATCAATACAATGTCGTTCAAGGACATCTTGTAATCAACAGAGTTATTCTTAAAATATGACTACTCAGCATAAAATAGGTCCTCGTTTTACCAGTGAAGAACCAACAAAATCTCGCCAAACACTAAATGTTCATTTTTTTAGTCGTGTGCGGAAAAAGGTGAAGGGTAAGGAGTTTCAACTTTTTTCCCATCAGCTTTTTTTCTGCAGCTTTTTTTTTTTTCTTAGATTCGTTTTAATTCCTAGAAGCGAAACAACGTTTTACGATAGACATGCAAGTGATTTAAAACGAAAAAAAAATAATAATTCAAGGGTTTTCAAGGAGGTGACTAACAATTTCAAGAAATTCAAGGCCTGAAATTTTTTCTTATCAAATTCAAGCACATTCAATAACTTCAAGCTACTTGTGTGTATTCGCAACTAAATTCATCATCAGCATGTCAGCCTTGCTTTGCCGCACCTTACTTTAGTACAAGAGTATTTATACTACGTGAAATATTAGTTTTACAACTAGAAAAATACGTTTTCTTTCGGTCAACTCTTAGTGTTCTTCCTAATGTCTGTACGTCGTGTACGTCACAACAGCTCATTTATTCATGATGGCCAACCAGCTGCAGCCAAGCAAAGATTGAACGTACACACAGGAAGGAACCTTTAAAATCCCTCAGCCGGGATGTTAGCGACCACTCTTTACCTATAAACAGACAAGCAACTGGTAAACAGCCAAATTTACTTCCTAGAAGCTAGCTTATAACTTTAGCTTTTAGTGTTTTTTTAAAGGGATATACCTTCCAGCGCCATTTTTCTCGATCCTCCACATCAAGTACGGCCGAAAAGGTCTATTTCCTTGCCTTTAGTCAATCCCTTGGTAAAAATCCGCTTTAAAATGTAGCGTCTAAGAGATTTTCTGTTGAATAATTGTTAACTTTATTTACTGCGTCCCGCAGTATATGATCCTTTGCGCGCTTACAATAATCATGACGATTCCTCTGTGTGTGTGCATGTACTAATTTTCTAATAATTACCATGAGGTCGAAAATCTAAAAGACTAATGCAGTAAAAATTAAAATTAATTATTCCAATAGATCGCCGAAGCAAAATTATAAGACACTAGCCTAGAAAATTATAAATTGTGATTTTAAAATAAGAGAATCATTCCGGTTTGTTACGACACAATCTTTAACTTGATGGTGTTTCGTGTACTATTCCCAAAGCCATCAGGAAGTAATAGTGAAAGCGTCAAGTTTAAGTAAAAATATTTCAAAGTTGTCAAGTCGAAATCATGTATCAGTCGTGAACAAGGAAATTTTGCGTTGGCTTAATTCACGTTTTTAGTCTTCTGTGCAACCGTACCGGCTGAGAAGACTATTGCAACGACTTTTACCGTCCGTCCGCGCTTTTTTCAAATTCGTAACTGTTCCAGATAGAGACGACTACGGTTTACAACGTTAGATTAAGTGTCAAAAATTAGTTAAATAACGTGGCAAATTAAAACATCATTACTTTTAATTGACTTCTCCTAATTGACTTCTTCGACGTAACTAAATTAAATAATAACATTTGATCGTCGAATTGAAATCCTTAGGATAATACACAGCCGTAAAAACAAAAGCATTTTAGCTTCGTTTAAAATATGCTTACCGTCGATAAATAGGCTTACCGTGAATAAATAGGCTTACCGTCGAACCAAATTCTCCATTAGGCTTATCTGCTACTTACGAAATTAAAACTGCAGTTAAACAAATTAGCCCTAAAAAGATGAAAATTCGACCTAAAATGACGTTCCCACGGCAACGTCAAGTTGCAACGAGTCGCTGCTGGCTTCGTCAACAGAGTCTCTCCCGTCACTTCCCTACTGCTACTGATCTATATAGTCTACATTGCGCGTTACATTGTAACACTGCAAATGCGTGCCCGAAGGCACACCGTGTTCCAAAATGATTAGGCTTACTATACAATCCAAACCTCCGTTAGCTGCTACTTACGAAATTAAAGTTGCAGGTAAACATTAGGCCCAAAAGCTGAGAATTATGCCAAAAATCTAAAATAAGCTTAAAAGCTAACAGTTTTTAACCGGCAATTCTGATAGTCACTACTTTTAGATTATATAATGGAGATAGCCGTTGCAATGTGTGATATAGGAGTGCGCCTCACCATTGGTAGTGGTGGAACAGTACAGAAGACTGGATGCGACTATGTAGTCGCTGTAGCCGCTTTTTTTTTCTGAACTGGCTACATGAAGATACGTGCATGTACATTTACAAAAAATAAGGGTTTTTAATGCAATTTACAGCATTTTCTTCATAACCCAATATCACTCCTTCGAAGTTCCGAGGTGAGGAAATTCCAGGCATTTCCAGCCAGATATTGAAGTTCTGCCAAAATCTCATGCTTGTGAAGGTCTGGAAAACGGCCTAACTAAATTCCAGACTTTTCCAGTTTTTCCAGCTAGCTTTTCCGTCCCTCAGTCTTCTAGTGAGTGGTCTGAAACCCCCACCCCTGCTCTCCCTCCATTGGAACCTCCTCTGTTTGGTCATCTTAAGATATGTAAATAGCGTTTTCGATGGAGGGCGTGACTCTCAGTATGGTTGAATTGCCCGTTTTGATAATAAGCGCGATAAGCCCACAACAACGATCGTGCAGGCAGTGATTGTTACTCAGCCAATTTTGAAACTATTCAGCTTGGCTGTAATAGTCAGCATTATTGAAGCAATATTTCGTTTGTTACTGGTTGTTACAGGGCATATCCGTTCACATTGTTGGTCGCTCGCCCATTTTCTGAATTTCAATTTCAATTTATTCGCTACGCTACCGTGTCACGAATAAAATGAACCGCTCTTCCCCTTTTGTTAATTTAAGCCGTTTTTATTGACTGTTTCCTCATTTTTTTTTCTGTTAATTTGAGCCTTTTCATTGGCTGTCATAATGATTAATTTGCTTTGGTGTGTGCGTCTCTTCCCAACTAAGCGTATTATATAGATAGATGCCAACAGTGTTGGGGTGTTAGAAATTATCGTGCTTTTTGAGATGAATTGATTTATTTTTATTGAGCATAAATACAGATGCAAACATGTATTTATTTGGCACTTTCCGTCCTTTTTATTGAGCATAAGTGACCCAAGAGGAAACGGGGCAACGAGAGAGGAAGCATTGTTAACAGAGTAACAATTGTTTGAGATGTGTGTTTGAAATTCGTGTATTAGCATTAGCAATCTTAGTGAAACGCACTACCATGCATTATAAATACGAATCACTGCAGTTAGTGGCTTGATCGCAGTCTCCCTTATCGTCAATACCGCCCCTATTTTTTTTATATATATTTTTAAACCAAATTTGGTACAAACGCCTTGTTGTGCTCAGAAAATAAAGACAAAAAGAGTGGAATAAACAGATAAACCAGCCATCAACGAAAGGATTTGTGCTGAATGAGCGTGTTTGCTCCTCTACATTGTGAACAAAGAGTAGATAACAACAACTTGGTGTGCCAAAGCATCTCGAATTAGAAAACAAAAACGAAATCATTTGCTGTTTGAGGTAAGGTTTAACTGAACCGAAGTCAAAATAAGAAAGGAACAGCTTTCCTGTAACGTTTCATATACCAAACGTGAAGCGTGGTATAGTGTTTAGTCCACGTAAAAACTTACTGCTGTATTCAACCATTAGATGCATAAATAAAATAAAATCGATTGCAACCTCCCGAAAAATGCGAAAATTCTACATCGAAGGTGAGCAAAGAGAAACGTATTTGAGATTACGCAATCAAAATTGGTTTTCAGTTTCAAATCTCAAAAGCACGCAGTCAATTGCTGATAATGCGTTGATTTCCGAAACTTCTGCTGAGGGAGCTTACGGCGGTCACTCAGACCTCGATATGTTTTCTCAAGCCGCTATTCATTTCCTTTGCCCCTCTCAAACAAAATTTCCTTTGCCTTTGAAAATCAGTGCATTTGAAAGAAGTACGTAAGACCCACTTAGTACAGTATGTCGAAGTATCACGAATTAGAAAACAAAAACGAATCGTTTGATATTTAAGGCAAGGTTTAACTGATCCGAAGTCAAAACAGCAAAGGAACACAAATTAACTTTCCTGTAAGGTTTTAGATACTGCAGTGTCGATGTACCGTTTAGTCCACGTGAAACCTTACTGCTGTATACAACCAGGCCTTGTACATTTCCGTTGCCCCACTCCCATCCACGCCCTGAACTTTTAAAGTTTTCAACTCTTTACTCACGCGAGGACATTCCAATGTTTTTAAGTGCCTCACCGATCTGTGCAAGTATGCAGATTTCTGTATAGGGAATGGACAGAAGTGTGGGTTGGAAGGGGGTGGGTCGTGCAGTAGAAACTGTGTTGCCCAGACGAAGAGACAGATGGACTCTTTTATGGATGCCCAATGTCCCCTAAAATGGATTCCGGATGTACAGGGAAGGGGTGGGGGCAGCGAAGCATGCGCACTACCGGCTTGGACTTTGAAATGTTTCGATTGAATCGATTTTAGCCTGAGCTTAGTATGCAAAATTGATGTGTCCGTGTGACTGTCTGTCTATCGGACGGATGGGAGATGCCTCGAAGAGGGTGGGGCCCACTGTCTTGAACGTCAAGCCCCTCAGACTGACCCAAACCTTCTTCCTTTTGTTCCAAGTCCGTATCCTGGAGTTGTGGCACCCTATAAGGCTTGAGACTGGGAAAAAAAAAGAAGTTTTAAAGCGGTCAGGGCCGTAGCCAGGAATTTTTTTATACCCCCGCACCAGAATTAAAATGAAGCACCCGCCCTCCAACCCTTCCCACAAACAAAAAATCCCATTCCCCAATGAATTTTATTTTCTTGGTTGCGAACATGAGATTTTTGAAAACTTTTTTTTCGTCGTGCATAATGTAACCTGGTATACTTTAAGGAATTAGTTTCGGTCTTTGTGCTTCTAAACTATAATGCCGAGGATGGCGTTTTCTGGCAATTAGAAGTAATCTTAATTTAATACCATTAATAAAAGTAATGTGTTTTTTTTTGTGTGTGGTTACTGTGCTTAAAAACGAATTAATAAACAAGTCGTTTTAACGCAGTAATCAACATTTTTTTTTTTATTAACGTTCAGCACTTTTTTTTTTTTTTGTAAGTTACCGTTTCCGTATTTCAACAATATAACTCGGTTCCCGAAGCAGACGTTTAAAAAAATAAATTAGTCATTTTCATGTCTGGTGTGTGAAATTTTGTTGAAATTATAAGCGTGTGTCGAGAGGCATGCATGATTTACTCATTCCAAACTGTAAGCTTAAGTCAGAAGCAGGTTATTTTTATTTCACTCTTACCAACAAAATGACTCTTCTCAGATCGCTTGGCCATGCTCTCGTTCTCACGGTAGCTTTCAATTTTTAACCATGTTTATCATCAACTTCTGAACTTTAGATTTTACGTAGTTTGGAATATTTCGATTTTTTAAAGGATTTGGAGAGCATGATCTTTAATTTTTTACATTACGCAGTTCTCTAGAACTAAGCTCTAGATTCTAAACAGTTTTTTGATGCTGAATCTAATGGTGAAAACCGTTTGACTCTATCTGGTACCGTTCCATAGATAATGGGCTCAGTTGTCGGCCATTTCCGGTCACTTACGGCCACTTCCGCTTCAAACTTCCTGTTTTTTTTTTATTCCTTTCAACTAATTTTTTGGACGCTGAATCTAACGGTGAAAACCGTTTGTCTCTATATGGTACGATTCCATAGATAATGGGCTCACTTGTCGGCCACTTCCGGTCACTTGCGGCCACTTCCGCTTCACGGAATATGGGGACAAGGTATTTCAGCAAATCTAAACAAAACAACAAAAAAATAACTCTGGGAAAACAAAAGATGGAATGACTCAGTCATAGAGAACAGGTAAAACAAAAACTGAAATCGCTACCAATCATTACGTTCGTTAAACTTTAAATTTCGAATAAATGGTCTTCCGCAACGGAATTCATTTCAAATATTTCGATACGTACGCATGCTCTGAATTTCCTCGTCGCAAGAATTTCCTTAATGTCGATCAAATCCGGACACCATCAGAGGCGGACGACAATTAAAATGACGCATTTCAAAGGTCAAAAAATGCCAATTTTTCAAATGAAGGTGTAACGCGTAACTAAAATGTTATATGAGATGGCGTTGTATCACTGCAGATGTTTTGGCTTTTCATTTCGTAAAAAATTAGCCAAATGAAATTTTGCACCTTCTCAATGGCAAAAAGACGACTTGAAAAACATTGCTAAAATACGTAATATCTCCCCGAAACCAAACTTGGTAAAGATTCCCTCCAAGCTTTTTCCCGTTGCTAGTAGTGACTCCAAACACCAACTAACATATGAAAGTCCATCGACTAAAATTTCATACGTTAAATGAAACATCTAAAAACTGCAAAGCAAGCAATTATCAAATTTTGATCTCAACAGCAGCACGAATGCAACAGGACGGTCATCGAGTTCTTTAGTAAAACCCTCAAAGACAACGAGAAGGCCTGGACTACCTTTGAGAAAGAGGCACTGGCTGCAGTCGAAGCTGTCGAGAAGTGGAAATATTACGTGGAAGGAGTGCACTTTACGTTCCTCACGGACGACGAGGCACTCGAGTTATTACGCGGTGGTTTTATTTTGCGTTAGTAGACGTTTGATATCACCACTTTAAACGGCAAAAAGCTTAGCGCGAATCCTCATTTTTTTTTTTGGGGG
>JAHWFP010054001.1:0-28298 GCA_023313725.1 Lithobius niger | reverse complement strand
CCCCCCCCCCCCCCGCCCCGCGATAAATAATGACCGGTCCCTATCGGCTGGGAGCCATATTGTTTCTGCAACACAGCTAGCACCTCTTTTGTTGCTTCATGGATGCGTGACTGCATGAAACGAGGAACAGGACCATCCTTTACATGCAGCACTGCAAATTCCAGCTAAATTTATAGGGGAAAGAAACACAGTCATTTTACGAATTGCTTCAGTACTTTGAGGGAAAGAAACGCACCAATATTAACAACACGGTCCCGGTATTATCTTACACTAAACACATGGAATGAAACAGAAAATAATTATAAAAAGAGAAGTGGAACTGTTTACACCAGTGTGTTGCGTGAGTGACGAATGTTTACATGCATCACGGAGTATCGATCCTGCCATCCAGCTATATTAAATGCACGCAATTCCTTAGTAGACTTAACGTCCGTAAAGGATCCGCTAATTAAACACATGATGTTATTCAGATACTAAACTTGTGTAAAGCAAAATTAATGAGAATAAATAAAAACTGCAGCAACGTATATGTATATCCATATAGGCCTTTTCATATGTTTATATTCCCTGTATCCATGACGCAGACACGCATTTTCAAATATTCATTACATTTAGAGAGCTGCTACAGTAATTATATCAACATAATACGTACATTTATTTATTTTTCTAAATTTTTTTTAACGAACGTTGTATACCGTTTATTACAGTATCCCAACACAAACACAAACTTTGGTAAAGCCGTTTAACTATTAATTAATTAGCTTAACGCACGCGATAGATAGCCTTGACCGTTTTGCAAACTCCAGTTGCACAAATGAGTTACAGAATTTTGTTTAATTAGTTGGGTTTACCAGCGCAAGTTTCGATTGCACCAAGTGCGTGCAAACGTCATTCCACGCCCACAGAAATGTTTCAAAACTGTTATTCCAGCCATGACACCTCACGCAAGGACACGCAGAGTTTTAATGTACCGTAACCCAAAGGTTTGCTTAAGTCACGTGGCCTGGTAAACGAAATAAAAACCCATTATTTATTGGCCAAATTTCACGCGATTATGATTGATTAACAAAGCCTAGTAGCAGAAAACAACCCCATAAAAATAATATTTATAAATAGAATTGTCGACGCCTTTGTGTCACTCAGTTCAGTTGCTACAGAAACTATAAATTAGACCTCTAAGAATTTGACGCGTGTGCAAGAAGTCAGCCTGTTTGATTTATAGAATGATATTAAAAAAAAATTAATAATAAATAAACTGAATAATAGTAGGCCAACACTCATAATATTTAAGGGAGCGGGGGGTGTGTGGGGGGGGGGGGGGGATCGCCTAACTGGAAAATCGCGTAATTGGAAGAACGTGTACAGTGTAACAGTATAACGGAAAATCGTGCAGCATGATATTCGTATTATAGAAAATCGTCTAACATGAAATTACTATAATGAAAAATAGTCCAATATATTTGCCTCGCTCGTGCTGCCGCGCTCGCTGCGGCTATACATATAACATCAGAAACCGCAGCTGACGTTTATCACGTATATTATTGTCCAGTTAGACGCTTATCCATTATACACTTATTCATTATACGATATTACGTTTCTATGATTTTCCAGATTTTTTATTTATGCAGATATTAGACAGTTATACCATTAGACAATTTTTTCAGTTAGACTTTCACCCGACGCCCCTATTTAAGTTTGTTAGCTAGTTCTTGTTTGTACCATCTGGGAGCGCAGTATTTTTTTTTTACAGTGAAAAAGCAGTAGTGTGAGTAATTGTCAGGCTTCTGCAGCTGCTAAGGGATGCTGGATAGTTCTGGCTAATTATAAACAATAGCGCCCCTACTATAGAGCAGCGTCAAGTGACGTCATTTAGCTACGAGATACAATTTGGAGGGCATAGCTACAAGGTACACTAGATTAAAATGTAAGGAGAAAAACGGCACTTCTAGTCAAGACAGTGCTTTAAGAGCGAATTTCTTAGGCTTAAAATAACGTTGTTTTCTCCAACTACAAAAATCGCGCGTTATAGGCTTCAGAATCCAGTCTAATAGCATTGGCTTCAGTAAGACGACCTTCTTTGTACCCTCCAGTGCACCTTGCAGCTAAACCAGTTACTGGCTCTACCGTAGAGTTATATACAATAATACTACATCATGTCACTGCCCCTATAGAGCAGTGAAACGACGTAGTATTATTGTATATAACTCTATGCTGGAGCCTTAATGGGTTAGCTGCAAGGGGCACTTCAGAGAAAAACAGAAGGGCGTCATACTGAAGCCGATGCTGTGAAGAGTGATTTCTTAGACCTAAAACGCGCGACTTTTGTCGTTGGAGAAAACAACGTTATTTTGAGCCTAAGAAATCCGCTCTTCCGTTGTTTTTCCCTCCATTTTTATGTAGTGCACCTTCTAGTTATGCCCTCCAAAACCCATACTGGTGCCAATATGGCGGCAAATGTCACTGCTCTATAGTCTGTTCCACATTATGTTTGCAGGAAACTGACTATATGACGCCATGTCTCTTTGCACTACGAGTGCAAAAATATGTGAATATCACACTTGTAGACTCTGTACATTTACTGCTAAGAGTCCGTGACTGCGATATTTACACGTTTTTGCACACTCGTAGCAGAAGAAAACGTAGCATCATACAGTCAGTTTCATGCAAACGCAATGTGGAACAGAGTGTACGCTTGAAAGTTTCTTCGTTTCAGAATTTGTGCTTTCTTTCCTCAAAACGAGCACCAGCAGCACTTACACTGAAAAGACCTCACTTTTCTACTCAGTAATTATATAAATCAAAGTTTTACTCGTCGTTGAGTGGTCACCGTCAAACAAACCACAGATCTCTACAGTTTACCTCTTTTAGAGGAAGCATTCATTCTCGTTACGCCTGTATTAAGGCAATGACGTCACTTTCGTGTTGAACGGTCGGACTTTTACGAAAACACTATGGTACTTCGCATTACGATTCGGAGCTTTTTACGTTTTAACTTCCTAAGGGCGCGTTTACGCAACGTCTCGCCTTTGCATTCTCGCAGCTAGAAGCTATAAATCATCTGAAATTCCAATATGGCGGCGGTTTTAGCTCTGCCGGTTCGCAGCGAAAGCAGTCAATATGTGAGTTCAGACGCGGTTGGGAAAATCGTTTCATCAGGAAGAATTCTTTATCTTATTGTCACGGATTATAAGACTGCAAGCATTTACTCAAATAATGTCAGATTTAGCTAATCCAGGTAGCGTTGTTACCATGGCAATGACACATTTGCCATCGCGATTCAATTCTAGCTGCGAGAATGCAAAGGCGAGTCGTTGCGTAAATGTACCCTACACGCCAAGAATGAGTGTATCCATTTTTTTTTGTTTGCCAATTCATAGCAGATGTACATTTTTTTTCAGCTAAAACAAAACCGAAAGTTGGTCTGGTTCAATATAAATGCGTAAACGCGCCCTAACTTCCAAATACGAATTACTAACGCTGACGCAGGCGAAATTACAGGTGTAGGTGGACGAACCGTGATGGGGGCAGTTTTGCTATATACGCCAAATACAGGAAACATCATAAACATCGTAAAACGAAACATCACAAAACCGAAATTACTTCGTAAATTGAAATTGTAAATCGAAATCGAAACAGTTATTTTGGAGAATCGTTTTTCTGGAAAAAAAAAATAATCTGACACCGAATGTCATGCGTGCTTTTATGAAATCTACACAATATGTGCGTTTAGGTCTCAACTCCTTTCCAGAAAATTAAATAGGGAAAGGAGTACCGTGCTAAAACGCACAAAATTATCAATTTCGTTGAAGCACTCGTGACATTACAGCCGAATATCCGTGTTTTCCCTTCCTCTACTGAACTTCTTTCTGGAATCCTTCTAGAACGTCAAAAATTCAAGACTGAATTGGACCAACTGGTAAACTTTATGGAAAGTAGTACGTTCAGACGACTAAAGGCTCAACAACAAAAATCGATAAAAAATTCTATTAAAACGGCTTTCAACTGGGTCATTTTTTTGGCAAGCTTGCTGTTATCTTCAGAAACAAAGGAAAATTGGAAATTAGCCATAGCAAAAATTATGCACTAGAAAATAACGTAGTTCAGTAAGCCACCTTTATGCCCTTAACGTTTCGTCGTAGTGGCATGACCCGGATTCGAACCGGCTACCCAGTACTTCCCCAGATCACTTGCATAGCGCCTTAATCGTTATGGCCACATCCTCCACTGGCATAAAGATAACTCACTGAACCCGTTATTAAGGTCACAACCGTGACCAGGACTCCATTCGACCGAATATGCTCGCCCATAGGCAGTAGAGAGGGAAGACAAATCCTACACTCATAAGGCTCAATAAAGGAGAAATAAATAGACACAACTCGCAGTAAATAATATTAAAGAAAATTGGAAATTAGCCATAATTCCATAGTTATTTTCTAGTGTATAATTTTCGCTTATGGCTAATTTCCAACTTTCTTTAATATTATTTGCTGCGGTTTGTGTCAATTTATTTCAGAAACAAACGTGTATTGCATTACTGAGTGCAAATAATTTCTTTTCTTTAAGAGGTGTCAATGAAAATAAAAATTGGACGAAGCCAAATCACCAGTGAAATGCATTTTCAACCGTATGCTGTCAAAAAAATTAGAAATTATTGGTTCACGTACACAAATAATTGAGAGAACATGCAAGTAGCTATGATGTCGACTTAGTAAAACTATAAATGCTTTTACGTTTTGGTGGCTATGGAATGACGTATCTTTACCAGCTGAAGAAAACCGCAATTTATCTTCATCATGAGTGACGATGTAGCGATTTCAATTTTCTAGGTACTCTTTTTATTTATTTATTTTTTTTTTTCGTTTTTACTGCCTCAAACAGCAAAATTCTAAATTAATCATCAAATTCTTGTGACATTCCATTTAGTATCTTTCATCTGATTCTGATCTACAGTGATTAATCAATTTTTTTTTTTTTTGACCAGTAAAGCTTAACCTCAGTTATCATTAGGTCAGAGAAATTACAATTTTCAGTCTTGAGCGCAGACACACAACATACATTAGAAAACGCGTCAAGGTTGCTTCCATCCTCCCTAAATGCCACTAATTCTTGTTACTGCCACCAGGAGCGCTCTTCTTGTCCTTGGCTTTTGTCTTGAACGCTTCCATTACGACTTGGTGTGACGGCAATAACTGTCACTTGACCTAGACGACCCTACTTAACAAACGCAACGAACTACAATTTGTGTTCATTTTGTTTATGCATTTTAATCTTTCAATTTTGTAGCGTTTTGCTGTTTATGGCGTCTATTTTGTGTGTGTTTGTGGGTTTACGTTTTGCGAATTGGAGTACAAATTATAGTTCGTTGCGTTGGAGTGAACTCTAATCCTCTTTTATTCGTGTGCCTTCAGGGCTGTGAGTATGGGGATACGAGCTCTAATGTTTTTTTTCTAAACGGCGAAGCCGTTTTTTGCTGGCTTTTGTTGGCTTTTTTCGCTTCCATTTTATATGTGTCCACTGTCCACCGATTTTTTTTTTCGAAAAAACGGAGCATTAGTAATGGATACTTATGTTTAGGTTCCGCCGAAGGTTTGTCCCATGATTATTATTTGATGGCAACACATTAGCGTATTTCTAGATTTAGCATGCGTCATCTCGATGAGTAGTTGATTCTGGATTGTTTCAGTATCGCGGCAATTATCGCGGAAACAATTCAACTGGCTTCCCGAAGCCCACATTGAAAAAGTAAATAAGTCACTCAGTCATGTCGGCCGCCCAATTTTGAGCAGTAGGCCTCAAAATTCAAGACTTCGCACCCTACGGTTTAAAACTTGAAGATTTAAGGAAAAATCAAGACCATTTAATTTTGGTTCTCCACAACGAGCTAGTTAACTCAAACAACGACAATGTTATTGTGCGCCTCGCCTATTGTTGCCCTATTGTTACATGTTGCAGCATTGTAACATTTTGACATTGTTAGCCGCTCCGCCGCCTCCTCCTGTCCGATTTTCTGAAATTCTCGTGCGCAAACGAACTCTAATAAGCACTGCCTGCCGGGCAGTGCTATAATTACCACACTTTTGCGTTTTCATCGTTTAAAAGTCTCCGTCTAATCACGGAACCGGACTTGTAACAATGTGTACCGAATAAGTAAACTTTGGCGACTTTCGTTGGGCATTGTTTGTGCTACTTGTTCGTATGTATGTCAAATATCGTGGGTCTTCCACTTGGATTAACCCAGCTAAATTGTCCCTCTCATCGTCGAGGGGATCATAAGCCAGTTTGGTTCGTGTTCCCTAAAAACACAAAACAACAGCGTATGTATCTTACCGAAAGTATCCATTTTAACTTATTGGAAGTTGATTGTTGTAATAGCTTAAGGGCAGTTGGCACAACAATGTGAAAAACGAGTGTACGGTAGAATAACGTTTTATTTGGAGCCTTGGCCTTATGCCATGCGCCCACCCTAAGAAATATCTACACACCCATAACACTCATATCATCACACAAAATACACAGTATCCATACACATACATATACATATACATACATATACTTATTTTTCACATTGTTATGATAACTGATTTTCTTCTATTACAACAATCAACTACCAATAAGTTAAAAGTGGACACTTTGGAACGATGAAAAAAAGACAGCCAAATCGTCGAATGATGTTTCAACAATGACTGTGATGTTATCCTTTGCAAGGATTCACTATAATTCCACACGCTTTCGTGACTGTTGCAAATTCTAACGATATATACGAATCGTTAAAAAAATTATGCGAGAATCGATTTAGCACCGGTATGGGGTAATAAATCACTTATTGTCACACTTTTCCAAAAATGGATTTTTTTCAGCGATTTACAAGACACATTTTATCGAATGAAGTCCTCAACGTTAGGAAACATCCTAGGCGGAAAGTCGCCTTGGACGATTTTCTATCTACTTGGACAGCATTCGATAAAAACTGTCCTCTAAATCTCTTACCACCTGCCCATTGTTGCAAAAGTGTCACAGTACTTAATACGTATCACCGCATGTGTACCAACAGGGACGTGCACAAACCCCCCGAGAGAAAGGGGCAAACTTTTTTCTGGGGACCTTGTTTTTTTTTTTTTGGAGGGGGGGGGTTTTAAACCTTTTTTTACCCCTCTTTTGTGAGACTTTAATAATTTCTGTCCCTCTTTGCACCCCTTTCTTAGCCGTTATTGTCCTTTTTTTGCGTTTTTTAGGCTGTTTTACACCACCACTCCACCGAAAAAGGGCACTTTTTCAGAAAAAAAAGGGGCACTTTGCCATGAGGGGGGGGGGGGCTAGCCCCCCCCCCCCCCTCCCCCTGTGTGCACGTCCCTGTGTACCAACGCTTACCTTCGTTACTTTCAAAGGTTCACTGCTGTACGCAATGCATATTGGACGAAAAATGAAGAATGGGGCTAAAATGATATTAATATTAAGCTATTAATAAAGTAATAGTGCTGTGGAGGATGGAAGCGGGGGACAGTTGTCCACAATCAAAATGTTTAAATCAGAAATACGAACATGGTCAAAAAGCACGAAAGCGGTTAACTTTTCCTCTTTAACTCATACATCACAAAACGAATGAAAAATGATCTGGAATGGACAGAATTTATCATTTAACATTATTGTTTTTTTTTCTTTTTCACCAGCGAGGGTTAACAGCAAAGACTATAAAGATAAAGTCCCCTATATATTTTTTAAGCCCCTCTTCTTTTTTCCCCCTGCCAAAACGGAACAAAATTTACGCTCGTTCTAAAAGTAACGTTTATTTATATTTTTAAGCACATCGTACCCTCGACGGTATGTCCTCAAATATACGACTGGCCGATTTGAGGCAATCTGCGTTTGAGACAGACAGAGAGTTTCAGACCAAATTTAAATCACACAGTATAGATGAATAATATTCTAACATGATCCGCTATTCAGGGGAGCAATTTCATAAACATTGACTGTGACACGATACGCCAACCCACGACGGTAATCCAACAGTTCAAAACCCCCTGAGCTGCTTCAGGAACCGACATCTTACGTTCAGTATTCAATAAATCTCAGTCTGGAAAACCCTCCCTCGCCATAAGTCATCTGGCAAGACGATGCGATTGTTTTAAATTCCAGCCCCTTACGGCAAAGAATCTGACGAACGAGCGTAGGACTAACTGCGCTTTAGTTCTCGTTTTCGTCGGTAGAGAGCTCCCCTGTTTCATGAACAGAGGAACGATCATGCATGGGGTGCGTGAATAAGGACCTTCGCAGTGGTTGATTAATTGCCACTCGTGCGGTTTTAAGCTTTTTTTTTTTAAGTTAAACTATCGCCGTTTGTAGGTCGAATGTCAGTTGCCGTACACCCGAGCAAGGTTTGTATGGTCGCCGATGTTTTTATTCGTAATATTTGCAGTTTATGGCTGGGTATAGGTGTAAATGATACTGGTTCACTGCGTTACGTTTTTTTTTTTTTTTTGGTTTGTTTTCGCAGGGCCGTAGCTATAGTTTGTCCACATTATGTTTGCAGAAAACTGACTGTATGATGCCACGTTTTCTTGCATTACGAGTACAAAAACATTAGATATCTCACTTGTAGACTCTACAGTTATTGATAAGTCTTCGAATACGATATATACAGGTTTTTGCAGTCGTAGTAGAAGGAAACATGGCGTCTTACACTCAGTTTCCTGCAAAGATAATATGGAACAAGCCATAACCCCGTTGGCGTCCAAAGCGAACCAATTAAAAAACCCCCCCCCCCCCCCCACCCTCCCTGACTGCATATATATCAAGAAAATAAAAATAAAAATTCTACAAATGTTGTATTGAGGTTTACACAAAAATTCAATTAAGGTAATAAAACTGATGAGAACTAATATCTTTATTACCTTAATCTCATCGACATTAAGCTATTTCGCTATTAAAAAAAAACTGAAAATAAACACTTCGAAATAACTATAATTCAAACGGAATCAAAATTGGTCCCCTCCACATTTTTCGTATTTTTACGGGCGCAACACTAGCCTTCAAAAGAAAGACTCAAGAACAGTGAATTGCCTCCATATATAAACCTTTTTTTTTTTAAGTTCAGTTTTCGGTTAACTGATGTTTAAAGGAAAAAAACGAATAATCGGTTAACAAATCATGCAGAAAAACTGAAGTGAGCACTAAACTAAGTCCAAGTCCGTATCATGGAATTATACACTTTAGTTCAACGCCGTCTGTTAAAAAAATATATTTGGGCTCTACCATCTATTTTCACGGTTGCACGTCTGGCAGGCATTCGGCGCGGCGACCCAAGAAAGGCGGCGCCCCAGGCGGATGCCTTACCCGCCTTACCCCTTTCCTACGGCCCTATTTTTGGCCCATCCGTAATTATTTAATGGTCGTCATGTTAAGGTTTTGTTGAAATTAGGATAACTTATTTTTAACATTTATTTAAAAGAAAAAAAGAAAAACTGTGAAAATGAATTCTACGTCGAGTGAGAAGTCGATGAGAGTATTAACGGCAAGACTTTCAATTCGAAATGTTAAAATATTATATTGAGAGCTAAACAAAAAAAACCCGTGGTATTGGTAACCTGTATCTTGGATTTCCCGTAATATCTTGTTCTTTGCCGTATTCAACCAAGGTGTGCGTTGATCATAAAGATTTTTAATTGCAATCATTAGAATTTTAGGCTAGGTTAAAATTTTAGAGCAAGTAAGAGTATTATTTTAGAGAATGATTAAACTTTTAAAGCATTTTTTCGAGTACGATTTTAGAGAACAATAAAAAATTTTCGAGCATTTCAAGTATGATTTTAAAGAATTATAAAATTTTCGATCATTTTCGAGCATGATTTTAGAGAAAGAAAACAATTTTACAGCACGATTATGCTATTTTAGTTTGTTTTGTACCTGTCCGTAAAAAGAAATGGACGACATGTTACGTTTTATTGATAATTAATATAATTTGATTTAAAAATTTAAAAATTCCAATTGATAAAAAGGATGGACTACGTGAATAGCTTTGCTGTATTTCATGAACAGAATTACCCTCAATACGATTTCTTGTGTTTGCAGGCCGAAGGCAGTGAAAAGTCAGTTACCGTATTCAAACACAAACGTGCACTGCATGTCGGCAGCGGTGCATTAGTGTTTGACGTGTATTTTTTTTTTTTTTTTTCATTTGCGCAAATCTATAACGATCCGTAGCATTCCACCTTTACAAATCTGTAAGGAGAGGATGCTAAACATGTTAGGTTTTATTAAAACTAAATCAGTTTGATTTTCTTTTTTTTTTAATGGAACAACGGAAAAACAATAAATTAAGCAACTGGGCCTAAACAAAGCCCAAAGAGAACGTACAGTACATCAATTAGTTCTGAAAAATTTATTCACAACAAGTTTCAAATTGCTCAGTGATTCTCTTTGTCAAAAAAATTAGTGTTGTGCGTGTAATTAGCCAGGGGCGGATTTCGCATGGTGTATGTCCCACCCCACTTGCCCACAAATATGTCACCAAATATTAAAATGTTAAAATGATTCAATTGTGGGCGTGATGGATAAAACTACAGCAAGTGGGGAAAAAAAGCCACGGGAGGGGGTGGGGGGGGGGGGGGAAGCGAGGGAAAAAAGCTGCGGAAAAAAGCCGTAGAAAAATAATTGTTTTTTTTTTCTTTCTTCGTGGAGTTATTGTTATTATAAATTCGGTTACGTCAATTGCCTTGGCTCGAGTTTCACCAGACAGGGAAACAAGTTTCACCAGCAAGCGGTTTTTTTTTCTTTGGGCGGTTGTTTTTTCGCAAGCCTAGTAAATAACTGAAACATGTAGAGCAACAAAATTTATAAGGTAAGCTCAGCTCAACACCATTTTACGACAAGCATGCGAGTTATCTAAAATAAATTGCAAGTTGGTATTTTTCTGGCTCAAAGCTACCAAGCAAATTGTTTTAAATTGAGCTAAAAAAATATTAATTTCAAGGACTTCAAGACCCAAGCTAATAATATCAAGGAAGTCAAGGCCTTGATTTTTTTCTTAAGTGCAACCTTGTGCCAATCCTGATCCAGTTCCAAAGTCTCCGCAGAACGAACACAGATAATCGATTGTACGTTTTCAGTAGCAGAGTGCCTTGTTGATATCCAAGATGGTTACAAAAACAATGGCCGGCCATCGATTAAAGCCACCCCATCCAGAAAGACGTAGCCGCTCACAAAATACTTGCACGACTCAAGATACACCGTGCACACAATAGCAGTTGAAATTCGGGCTCCCTGTTTTAAAAAAAAAAAATCATTACAATGCACCCAAAATACAAATGGAAGGCGTTGCGGGTTCACTGGCGACATTATTTCTCAGAACGCAGCTGTAAATAAGTTACTCACGTATTAAGTGTTCAAAAACACACATTAAACAGTTTTAAATACCCTTTTTTTTTAACCCGAACATGTGAAAATGACCCTAGTAAATCACCTCTGACAGTTAGTCCACACCTCAAAATGAATGACTCAAAGAACAAGGAAGAAATTATCACGGGTCTTTTTTTTTTATTATTATTCGGTTCATTTTTACATTACAATACCTACAATGTACTTCCACCGCTAAAAAAAAATATAAAAAATAAAAACCGTAAATCTGTCAAACGAGGCCGATGTACAATTAAAAATATTGGTTTTCTCTGTAATATACTATTATCAGCCATGATCGATTGGCATTTAAAAGCCCTCCATGACCTGTCCTTCCAGGGAAACGGTGCAATAAACGGGGTGTGATTATTATTTCCAAGCACTCTGAAAAAGCCATAAATATTGCAACCAAGAAGTGAAGGAGTGGGCCACCTCCGCTCTCCCCCCCCCTTAAGCAGACCCCTTCCCCAAGCTTTAAGTACCCCAGACTAATTACTAACTAACCGTTCGTTAGTCATTCATTATGCATTGTGTGTTCTTTTCCTTTTTGTTTGTTGATGTTGTTACATCGCCTGCTGCAACTGTAAACGCACGTATGCGGCGGGGGTGTTGATTTTTTCATGCTATCAATAAATTGCGTGCATCCTATAGACCCAACTCGTTTAGCGGATATAACTCATAGTTATACTCTCTTTAGAACTTTTACTGCTCTTTCTCATTAATACTTCCTCTGGTACTCTAGAGCTTGGCTGGACCCATTAAAAATGGTAATCATGTTCCAACAAGGGGGCCATGAAAACTAGTAATTATGTGTACACATGGCCCGGTTCATGCGCAGATAAATTACCTCGGACTTCGCCATTAAGGGTTCGTAATCAACTAAATAAATATAAGCAAAAAGTATGAATTACCAGCATTAATGATATAGAGCCACATGAGTTTACGCACGTAACGGCGCTAAGGTAAATGGACCGTGGAAAGATGATGCTGGTTATTAACATTATTGATTCATCATCCGTTGCTCGTCATATATTAGCGGTCGTATTTCTGTATCGTTCATCTGATATCTTCTTCTTGTCCACCTGTGTTTATTTCTATTAACGTTCTAGTGTTTGTTGTGACGACGTGAAGGCATTGCTGCAGGTAAAGCAAAATAATAAAAAAAAAAAAAAGCGGCCATGGATGTTTCCATGCCGTGAACATCGGTGTCTATGGCAACTATAGTTACCTCGATGTACTTTCCTAATTTAAAGAGATATTTCGACAATTTTTTTCACTTGTTTTCCCAATTCTTGTTCTGTTTAAAATGCATAATGCAAATAGAAAATGTCGCACTTAGAGCGCGTTTAAGTTCCCGCAGCTTGAATTTCAACGCGATGGCAAAGGTGTCGTTGTCATGGTGACAATGCTACCTGGATTAGCTAAATCCGACATCGTTCGAGTGAATGCTTGCAATCTTATAATCCGTGGCAATAAGACAAAGAATTATGCTGACGAAACAATTTTCCCAGTCCCTCTTAATGCACGTTATTGATTGTTTTCATTACGAGCCGGCAGAGCTAAGACCGCCGCCATGTTGGAATTTCAGCAGATATCTATCTTCCAGCTGCGAGAATGCAAAGGCGAGTCGTTGCGTAAACGCGCCTTTAATTAGCAAGAAAAACTAAGGGCGCGTTTATGCAGCGACTCGCCATTGCATTCTCGCAGCTAGAACTCAATCGCGATGGCAAAGGTGACATTGCCATGGTAACAATGCTAAATGGATTAGCTAAATCCGACATCGTTTGAGTAAATACTTGCAGTCTTATAATCCGTGCCAATAATATAACGAATTCCTCATGACGAAACAATTTTCCCAAACGCTTCAGAACTCACATTATTTGCTGTTTTTGTTGCGAGGCGGCAGACATAAAGCCGCCGCCATGTTGGAATTTGAGGTGATTTCTAGCTTCTAGCCGCGAGAAAGCAAAAGCGAGTGGTTGCGTAAACGTGCCCTAAGAGAGAGCACCAAGAAGCTAAGCCAAAGATGGAGCGACTAGAGAAGATTCCCGAGTTCCGGTAGTATTGTTTTTGCGAAAATATATTGATTGGGGCCGTGGTGTGACGTCATATTCACCAATCCCGCCAAAGTAGCCCGAGCAGCAAATCAGTGGGCTGCAAGGAAGCACGTGACTAGTGGATTTACACAAAACGGAGTTTAAAAAAATAATATATCCCTGTTTACGCTGTCAACGAAATTCTTAAAAGGATTATGAAATAATAATTACTCTGAACGCCTACGAACTCTAAACCTTGAGTCGTCTGAATTAAAAAGATGTACGATCTGAATTTGACTAACTCTCTTTTTAACGGTTTATTTGCCCAGTAGGGGTAATTTCGGGGTAATTCACGCACACATCCTTTCAAATTATTTACGACTCAAGTATATCGAGACTGCCGCAAATATTTCTTTTCTCATAGTGTAATTAATGTTTGGAATGCGCTTCACTCTGATGTCGTAACGACTAGTTTCATTCCATTTTTTGAAAAGAAACTTCGAAGCGTAGATTTCTCAGCCTACGTCAGGTGGTACTAACTATTGATCTTAACCAATTTTTGTAGTATAGCTTGTTTTATTGTGTCTTGATTTATTATAAACTGACCTTTTAGAACCATTGACTGCAGAACTAAGTCTGCAATACTCTTTATATATTTTAACTGAGAGGCTACCATGCTCCTTCAGCGGCTATAAGAACTATTCTGGCAAATTCTGGACAATCTTACGGTCCCTACGATGATCGGAGGTTTCCCGGATCGAATCCCCGGGTTGGCACCTCCCTTTACCAGATATTTCTTCTTCTCTAAAAGTCTGGTAATGTTCAAAATTGAGCCGGTTCAGCCATACAAGCATTAAGTTGCTTCGGCTGACTTAAGGCTCAAAGAAATTAATTTAAAAAAAATCAGCTGCCATTTTACGCAATTTGTTATTTTCAGTTCGTTTTTTGTTACCTCTTTCTTTTGTAGGGTCGGTGTTAGTGGCTCAAAGCCCTTCCGAATCCGTCCACCTGAAGGTGGTAAACAGAATTATTGTGATTTGACTTTGTAAATCACTTTACGTCATTGACTATAGACTGTGGCTGTATACATTTTTACTGTTTTGTTGGAAGTTGTGTTTTTATTTTTGATTTTCCTGTAGTAACTTGAGGACTAGGTGTTACAGACCGTTCTTAATTTATCAACTGGGGAGGGCTGGCGAAAATGATGGGGAGGATCATGACAATTTTTATATGAAGAGGTAGGGGAACTAAAATTTGTCTGAAGGTGCTATCAGGAGGGGGGGGGGGGGATTCAGGAAAAAACTGCCAGAGAGACAGTGCACAGAAAGTTATAGAATGTTAATGTAATAAATTTACATAGCTTAGCACATCCCACAACGTATTAAAGTAGGCCTAGTACCCTTTCGTACACTCATTTCATGAAAATAAAAAATTTTAATACAATTTTTTTGGGGCAGGGGCCAAAAAAACTCACTGACATCGGGGTGTCATGAATTTTTTTTCCAGTTAATTGATGACGACAACCCTCCAGCCAATCCCCGTTCATAAATAACGAACGGTCCCTTGATGGGCCATAACTGGCCCTACCATCGTTGCATTCTACTTGCTTAAATCTTGAAAATTAAATTAAATTAAATTAAATTAAATTAAATTAAATTAAATTAAATTAAATTAAAACATTTGATATCGAAATATAACTTGATTTTATTACTCAACCTTCACAAATTAGTGACACGCTTACATGTTTCAAGTCAATTGGTTTGTTATCGTGTTTTGAGCAACACAGTCAAGCAGTACTACTTGGCGATTCTATGATTAAAATTCATATCCCTTGCCCATCACCTCATACTGTGGATGAAACCACATCAACCGAATGTTATGTTTAGCCCTAGCGGCGTTGGATCAAGCGAAGTGTTGACGACAAACTTGGCGGTTGGTGAACGCACTCAACGAATTTGAAACGTGGATGAAAAGAAACAAAAGCAGGCATCGTATTGACTCAAGTCGGCAAACAAACCCCAGCTAATTTCTTCGCGTGTTTCTGAATTTGGTAAACACGCATCAGGCGAGTTGTATGCCTGTGTGAGTTTGTACAGAATTATTCGCGCACGCACTGCTCGGTTCTAATAAACTTTAGTCACATGACGGAGGACTAACAAAAGCCCGAATAGTTGATTTGCACGTTTGGTTTGAGAAAGGTATACAGACCCTTTCCCCAAGTCCCTGATAAAAAAAATTAAAAAAAAGGCTTGGCATGTTTATAATTCCGTGTCTGTCGCCTTGCTCATTAAAAGCAAACAAACAGTGGGTTGCTAGCTCGTTGTGGTCCGCGGTGCAACGAGTGTCATGGTGGCGGCGAAATGGTTTCTAATGCCTGAGGTACCGAGTACAACTCTGGCCCCAGGCAACTCACCCATGTACATTCGAGAATAAAAGGCCTCGGGAAATACGCTAGTACTCATATTGATTGAGGCTTGCAAAATAACCTAGGTATATCCTAGAAAAATTGTTCTTCTCCGTCCCATTAACCCTAGCAGTTGAAAAGGACGTTAATTCGACTATTTCCCTTTTCCGCGTCACCAATTCTTTCCCTCCTCCCACCCAGAAAAAGAATTACAGAACTATACGCTACAAAGTGTGTTGTTTCTGTTATTAATAGCTAGCTGTATTGAAACTCATGAGGGCGCGGTTACGAAACAACTCGCTTTTGCATGCTAGCGGCTAAAAGCTAGAAATTAACTGAAATTTCAATATGGCGGTGGTTTTAGCTCTGCCGGCTCGCAACAAAAACAGTCAATAATGTGAGTTTACAAGCGACTGGTAAAAAATTGTTTTGTCAGGAGGAATTCTTTACCTTGTTGTCACGGATTAAAAGACGATGAGCATTTCCTCAAACGATGTCGGATTTAGCTAATCCATGTAGCGTAGTTACCATGACGGCGAGCCATTTACTCAAGCCATGTGAGATTTAGGTAATCCACGTATAGTGTTGTTACCACGACAATAACACATTTGCCGTCGCCTTGCATACTCGTAGCTGGAAGCCAGAAATAAAATGAAATTCCAACATGACTGCGGTTTTAGCTCTGCCTGCTCGAAACGAAAACAGTCAATAATGTAAGTTTAGAAGCGACTGGGAAAAAAACAGATTCGTCAGGAGGAATTCTTTAACTCGATGTAACGGATTAAAAGACGACGAGCATTTCCTCAAACGATGTCGGATTTACCTAATCCAGGAAGAGTAGTTAGTTACCACACGACAGAGACACATTCTCGGAGCAAGAAGTTAGAAATCATCTGAAACTCCAACATGACGGTGGTTTTAGCTCATCCGACTCGCAACTAAAACAGTCAATAATGTGAGTTTGTAAGCGACTGGGAAAAACTGTTTCCATCAGGAGGAATTCTTTATCTTATTGTCATAGATTAACACGGCAAGTATTTATTCAAACGATGTCGGATTTAGATAATCCAGGTAGCGTTGTAACCACGACAACGACACATTTGTCATCGCGATTTTTATAGCTACGAGAATACAAAGGCAAGTCGTTGCATAAATGCACCCTACACGCCAAGAATGAGTGTGTCCAGCTTTTTTTTTTTTTTTGCCAATTCATAGCAGATGTACATTTTTTTTTTTCTTTTTTAGTTAAAACAAAACCGACAGTTGGTCTGGTCCAATACAAATAAATACGGAAAATTAACAATAATTTCCTAATCTACTAAAAAAAATTTTAACTAGCGTTCTTAATCAAAAATCATAGGGATACTGGCTACTCAATGGAAATCAAGCACAGGTACTTAATTACATAATAAAGATTGATGGTCTTAGCACTGCTAATAAAATTTTGGCTGACTAAGGGATTTCCCTAAAACTTGGGCATTCGTGTAGCTGCAGTAGTCAATACTGCAGTTTTCATTTAACTTTCGAACTGTTCGTTGGTGCGATTAACTTGGCTAATAGGATTAACTTCGGCGGCCTTTCTCTGGTTAAGTGATATCACTACTTTCAAAGGCCGACCCTTTTGGGAAACTTGACGGCTTCTGTTGTACCAGATTTGGTTTGGGGTTGATTTAGTTTACAAAACATTAGGCCGATTTGTTGGATTTTCACTGATGATAGCGATTTCGTCTTGTTTCCCAAGTACTGTAGATGGATACTGTAGATTTCATGTATGCATATTTCGATCTGGCCACGAAGACACACTAAACTAGGCCTATTAGATCGCATATTCATCACTGTGTATCACGTCACCTCAAGCAGAACAACCACGACTTTTCACACCATCAAGAAAAGATCCAAAATGGCATCTGGCGTGTGATCACGATCAGCAGAGCTACGAAAAACAAAATTAGTCTTTTTAATCGCCTCCTCGCTTAATCACGAAACGCGTCCAAGTGATGATCTCTAAATCCATGTCATTTACATTGCAACGAAAACAACTAGGCTTAACGCAAACCGTGAAGTAATAATTAGGGGAGAGTAGACAAAACGAACGAAAACACAGATGTTAACCATTCCACGTTACCCAACGCTTTCACAATTAGCCACGCACGCAGAACTAATAACGCCTACCGGTAGGAGACGTGTGTTTGTGTGTTTGTCTGTGCGTAATGTGTGTTCGTTTGAGGGTAGCTAAGTGTTAAGAATGCTCCCAATTTCCGGGCCCATCCATCTTTTGTTTATTTCTCAGACCCTATATTTTTTTTTCTGACTGGCTGCTTATTAATAGGGGGATGGGGAGGGGGAGGGGGAGGGGGAGGGGGACGAGACTCATTTTTGTAAATGGCTCCTGCATGTGGCCAGAGTTGTTGTTTTCTGCCATGCCCTGTACAACTCATAATATAGTTTCCCCAGGTATTAGCACGAGCACGAATTTGATAGACTTCCCTCGCTCATACCCCCCCTCCCCATCTGTGTGTACCGTCCCATCGTTTCCTCCTCTCACTTTTTTCCACGTGTTTTTCAGGATGTTTTTTCTCACCATTAATTCACAAATTAAGGCATGGGTGCGGTGGTTTTTAAGCCCCCCATCGTTCCCGGGCGCGAGGCCGGTGAAGATCATTAAGCGGGGAGCTTTTTGCACGTGGGCCAACCCTTCAGCAGACCGAATCCCATCATTATAAAGTTTAAAATTGACGCCGTTTTAGAGATATTAAGACAACTCTGTTTACACGTTTTGAAATGAAGTTATATGTTTATGCTACACAATTAGGAAGCTTAATTTTAGCAGCCGGCTGACAGAATGAGCGTTTAGAATAGGGTTTTGCACGCTTACAGTACGTAGGCGACGAGAGAAGTCGTAGACGTGGTAACACTTAAATGCCACCCGTCAAAATGCCACGGTGCGAATGCCCCTACAACAAAGTTTCATGCAGACCCTCCCTGCCAAATGCTGTAACAGGCTACTTCATGAAATGCAACGGACACCAAGCAGTCAACACTTCGCGGTGCACCTTGCATTTACGCGTAGCGGTGGTGCACTCGGCCAAGTGATAACCCAGCTATAAGCCGTGTGCCAGTTGTTAATCAGGGAGCGACTCCTACTGCTTAACCAATTGGAACCACTTTATGCACACGGCGCATGATCATTGCGTAATTCCATGGCAGGAGTCTCTTGTTCAGAATTTTTATAGAGGAGTAACTCTGTAACTAGTTAAAAAGAATAAAAAGCCTGAAAAAATGAAAAAAAAAATAAGCCTGTGCACATATAAAAAACAAACGACGTTTCGGGATATGTAGTACCCCGTTTTCAAGTGTATTACAAATCATCAGTCAACATCGTAAGAATAGGATACACAATAAAGTACATACATGATGCCAAAGCAAAACATCGTTAAAGGCAATTTATCATTAAAACTTTGCAATTCAAAAAAATAATAGTATTGAATCAAGACACACGCTAGTGTGTCGCCCGCCAAGATAAACGATAACATCCAGATAAAATATATATATGAGCATGGCGAATACTAGACTCGTCGTGTCTTTACAGCTGTGTCCTTACAGCTAATGCAGTTTGGCTGTTTTCAGGCATGTGAGGATAAATAACTACGCGACGGAAAAGGCTGAAACTTGTTTGATCGGGAGGCTTTGGACTAAGACTTCAAACGGTAAATGAAATAATTGGAAAATGCGCAGTAAGCGATTTTCATATATTTCGTTTAACCTTCGAACTATTACTCGGTGGAATTAGTTTGGCGAAAGAGCTTTGCGTTTGATATCACGACTTCACACGGCCGAAAAGCTTGGCGGGAATCCTTAACAAGTTTTGTTTTGGGGCAGATCCAGATTTACTGGCAAAACAGCGAATCATGGGACAATAAACACATCTCACTTGCAGGAACGAAGTGAAGCCCACAACGAAATTTAGTATACTATCGTTTGGTATATAAGGAAGAAATTTCGTTGTGGGCTTCACTTCATTCCTGCGTTTGCAGGACGAGGTGTGGTTTCTCATGATTTGCTACTATTTTGTCAGTAAATCTGGGTTCAATATTATTATTTTTTAAATTTTAAATTTCAATGTTAGATTGCCTTTAAGGTTGCGTTGCGTGATATACTTTATTGTGTATCCTGTTCTTACGATGCTTGACTGCAGATTTTTAACGTACTTGAAAACGGGGCTATTTGTTTTTTTTTATGTGCACTTTGCAGGCTTTTTATTCTTGCTATCTTGTTTAAAATCGTATGAATACAGCCAACAACTGCTGTTAGTGCCTATTGCCTGTTTTAATACCTGTGTGGTTCCCCCCCCCCCCCCCCACAGCTGTGCAGTAGAAACGGACTTGGAATTAAACCCAAAACTTGAATCTGAGTATTTGTTGTTTCGTCAGTAGTTACAATGCCACCCATCAAAATGCCATTTTTTTGTATATATCTGTTTCTAAAAAAATGCGTCAAAATTGTTAACTTTCGTGTTAAAGAAGCACTTCTTTTGAAGAAATTTGTGATTACTGTTTCTGATGTTTATGTATAGCTGCAGCGAGCACGGTATCACGAGTAAGGCAGACGTACAGGTAAATCTATTCACTGAAAATGAAAAGCTTCACTGAAATTGTAGGTAAATTGCTTTTTATCTTGTTGGACTACGCGCAAATCAACCATATTTTGCTGTGCTCAAATGAGGTTGTAGGGTTTAATTGACGTGCGGCTTATAACAAGACGATACGAAATGGTACGCGGACACATAGGAACCGAATAATTTGGTACCGGAACATAAACACCCCAGATAGGCAGATAGGCAGATAGGCACTCGGACAAATAGACGTTGGACAAATAGGAACCAAGTTTTTTTTTTTTTTTTTCTTAAAGTTTGGGATGGAATGCAAAGTAATCTTCCAAATTTGTTTCTTTCTACTTCTTACAATTAACTCCATTTTCGTTTCGTAGAATCGTTTCGTAGTTACTGCTAAATTTGTAATCGTGCTTGCTAATAGTTTAATAGTATACTGTAGATTTGAGCCAGACAAAAAATGACTTGATGTTATTATCGAATGTTTAAGCCGTGGCCTGTCCTCTCCTGTATTTGGTGTTTGCAAGGTGCCCTCTTGACTTAGATTAGGCCTATTGCCATCAAACATGACGGAAAGCCAAATAGCAAGGAAAGACAACGTAAATAAGTCTGCATCCGTATTTATTTAGGCCTATTGCCACACCGAGAAAAATATGAAAAATGACACCTCGTCAACTGGGTATCGTTTTACACATTTCACAGTCTTCCACCACTGTAACAACCGTAAAGTAGGGAGGGAGTTGTTTATTTGCGCATCTGCAACAGTAGGATACGTCTGAACTCGCCGTCATGTTTGGGCTCGTTTAAACACGTTGTGTAAGCAAGGTGCTCTTATTCTACAGGAAAAACAGTCGATTTTCAAAGCGCGCAGAGTCGTTCTCTTAACAGCCCGCTACAACAGCCTAAAAAAAAGGTGGCAGTTTGACGGGTGGCACTTTTGAAGGTAGGAGTGGCTTTGTCGTAGTGGCATTTTGACGGGTGGCATTTTGACATAGATTCGTCGACGTAGCACAGCTCCAAAATGGTAACGCTTGGGTTTTGCGTAACCGGATCCTGGAAGAATAATCACCCTGGAGTGTTCAATCAACATTAATAATCTTTTATATTTAGGCCTAGGGTGTCGTGTTTGTCCGAATTGTACTGAAGTGTGGTTTTAACTAACCGGTGTTAAAGGCACTGCGTAGCGAATTTACCTACGAAATCGTATGTAACTGAAAAAAGTCAAATTTTGGATTGACTTAAAATACTAAAATTTCCGGGTTGTGTTTTCCTGTTAAGACTGATGACGTTAAACGTTGGAATTACGCCGTTCCACGAATATTTAAAATTACGCCATCCGTAACTTTTATTTTTTCCCTGAACTGAACTACAACATAAATAAATAAATAAATAAATAAATAAATAAATAAATAAATAAATAAATAAAAGTAAATAAAGAAACGATGTTGTTGTTGAAATGTAAATAAGCAAAACGTAATTTTTTTCGCAACATGGCTGCACCCTTGCCTTCGCAACAGCACTCGACTGCTACGACGAGCGTTTGTTTATTTAAAAAACACAAGACCAGAAAAAAGTAAATTCTTATTTTCACGAGTAAAAAAAAAAGAATTAAAAAATGGAAACCCTGTACGTATTTACATTTGTAGTATTCTTAAGCCTTCAGCAATTACGTTTTTTATTTTCGAAAAATGTGGTGTTGTGGCATGATAATTACGCAAGCTTCTAAAAATGTGGTGTTCAGGTATGAAAATTAGGCAAGACTCTAAAAATGGCGTTATGGTATGACATTTAGTCAGGAAAAACAGTCTTGATTTGTTTTGGTGTTACAATTAGGCAAACCTTTAAAAACGTGGTGTTGTGATATGACAATCAGGCATGATATATTTTATTGTGTATCCTGTTCTTACGATGCTTGACTGCAGATTTTTAACGCACTTGAAAACGGGACTATTTGTTTTTAATGTGTACACTTTGCAGGCTTTTTATTCTTGCTATCTTGTTTAAAATCGTCATTATACCTATTCTAAACATGGGGTGTTATATTAAGACAATTACGCAAGCTTCCAAAATTCTGGTGTTATGATATGACAATTAGGAAGCTTTAAAAGTGCGGTTTTATCGTAAAACAATTATGCACGCTCCTGAACAAGTGGTGTTATGGTGCGACAATTAGGCAATCTTCTAATGAGTCTGGCTTTTTAGACTCTTAACATATCCCTGATGAGTAACTGTGGAAAATATTTGCCAGGGTCCCCTTTTCAGATGCTGATACTCTCACCACCTACTCTATTGTGTGTTCAGCGTATCTTGAGTCCTGCAGGTATTTTATGAGCGGCTACGTCTTCCTGGAGGGGGTGGCTTTAATCGACGGCCGCCATTGTTTTTGTAACTCTCTAGGATGTCAACAAGGCACTCTATGACAAAAAACGTACAATCGATTATCTTGTTCGTTCTGGGGCGAACTCAAGATAGGCCGCGGACACTCTAATGACCACATAACAGCTGTATTTTAAACTTTTGTTTCGCATTTATTAGTGTACCGGTCTAAATCACCATAGTCGAGGAAATAAACTACGGCGAAGTCACACGAACAACGCCTTTCAGAATTGAACCAAAACAGTGCGACATTGGTCGATTTAACAATAAGTGCAGGTGCACAAACATAAAGGATAAAAAAAAAATCCGGGTGACGACGGTGGATACTCTAAAAAAAAACACGTTAAATAGAAAAGAACTTTTTGAATTAATTTCTTTCTGCCTTACGGCGCCCGAAACCAAACAGATTCATAATGAACTTGTAATTCGTAACCATTTTAAAAACATGTAAACGGAGAGGAATTAACCTGGGGGGGGGGGGGGGGGAATTATCTGGGCGATCGAAAACTTCCGGGGGTAATGTCCGGGTAAAATAGTCGGGAAGGGAATTTTATTGGGGATACAGTCCTATAGTCTCCTTCAGATCACCCTAACTCGCAAAGTACCTTCCTTTAAAATCACTTTGGGGCAAGTTGACAAATCTATTTGTGCCCCTTTAAGTTCGTATGAACCAGCACCATACGGGAGACGCACGAGCGGAGGAGGGCGCAGGTGGAAAAGGGACCGGTGAAATAAATGTTAGCATTGGCAGTCCAAACCTTGCCTTTTGTCTAAACCCACAACAACCAACGAAACTGCATACACTTTTCATTTTCTTCCGTACCATACTTATTTCCCTCCCACCAACAACGGTGCAACACTGAAAGTTAGACCCTTTCCTTACGCCACTCGCCAAGCGAAACGGCCTGTGCGTGACAACCTGAACTTAAACACGAGCCTTGCAACAGAAAGAAAGTGGTAATGAATGTTGGTGTGATGTTTCAGCCGACACCGGGGGGGATCAACCGTAGCTTTTTCGGCATAAAAACGGGGCTTTGCGTCTGACGGGGGAAAAAAGATGTGTATACGTGTATGCGTGTGTGTGTGTTTTTACGTCGTTTCTACTGTGAGAACAGGCAGCTGCAAACTCCAACAGAAACTAGATCATTAAACACACCAACAAGCAACGTACGTCAGTGGTGGAAAATGGGTGAAATACTCACTCTCCCTCCCCATACCTACCTACCTTTCCCCACCCTTATCCAACCCCTACATCCAACCCCCGACAATTCCCATTATTGAAAATTTTAAGCAGAAATTTTAGATCAGTTAAATGGACTGAAAAAAATGACGGTTTTTGTGCGTGGAGTCGCCTGTTGTACGCGAGCCTTCACATGGCTGCCACGTTTTTGCCAGCTGCGTGTTGTGCAGGGAAGTACAACAGTAGCAAACAAGGGGGTTGCTATGATCTTGATACGTGTTGTGAAAGTAGTAAAAAACTCTGAGTCAGTGTACAATTAATGCATGCGAGCATAAGACGTACGTTAGCTGCGTATTAAACCAAAATAGTCACATAAAAATTTTCGAAGACCACAGTCACTCGGCTAAGCGAGAGACACTATATAACACATTAGTTTACGCGTAAGCGGAACGAATCCAACAACAATCTTTACGAGCGCATGTGGATTGCTCTGCCACCACGCTCTAGATTTGCTTAAGGATTGATACGAGAAGCGACCACGTTGATGATAATAGGATGTTTGTTACCGAAATAATGCAACTGGCCATGGAAGGCCGAGTAGGTCACTGATACCATACCATAAAATTAACTTTGTAAATTAACACCTAATGTACCGCGTTTACAGAATTGGTTTCCAGCTAATTTGGTGATTAGCTAATTTCTTTTTGAAGACAGCAAGGGATGTGCAATAACAACCTCTGTCGGTAAATTATTCCAAACATTTACCACACGGAACGAAAAAAAAAAAATTTTATGCAATCACGTGAGAACGGGAGAAACACAAGTTTAAGTGGGTGTTCCCTAGTGATGATTCCCCCACCACGGACAGAAAATAAACGACCATAGTTTACATCACACTGATCATGCAATATGGCGTATGTAATGGCCAAACCACTCTTGAGCATTCGCAACTCAAGTATGTCGGCCTCTAAGACCTCCAGGCGTTCACTGTAACTCAAATGGAACAGGGCCAGCAACCGTTTTGTAAATGAACGCTGTACAGACTCGAGATGATCAATGTCTTTAGCCACATGGGGAGACCAAACTGGGGATGCGTACTCCAAAGCAGGTCTAACGAAAACACAAAAAGGTGCAGAACATGTTTTTTGATCACCAGAAGAAAAAACATCGACTAATAATTGCAGCTCTCTGTCTAGCCACCCTAACAACATTACAGCAATGTGAAGCCCACTTAAGGTCCCAATCAAACCAAACGCCTAGGTCCTTAACTGACAAATGATGACCAAGGGCGGAACCGGAAATGGCGTAATCAAGGCGATCATTAGCCGAGCCAATACGGAAAATGTTACATTTTGGTCCTGCAAGCGTTAGTTGCCAACCGGCTGACCAACTTGCCAAAGAATCCAGGGCTGCAAACATCTGCAAGTGACCAGATCTGTCGATGATTTGCACGGTACAACTTTACGTCGTCAGTAAATTTAGGCGTTTCTACAGCATTGTTGGAAACCAGTAGGTCGGAAATGTAAAGTGAAAATAGCATTTGACGAATCACAGACCCTGGGGTTGTTTTGAAACATGTGAAATTAGCAGTAATAGTATTTTTTTTTTGCAATTGTAATTATTTTCTGTATTCTTCGCGCCAAAGAACCATTCACTATAACAAACTGCTTTACGTTGTTCATGTAGTGCTCGGGGACACTTGCTTTATAGATCAGGCTCTCGTACCGTTGCTACTAAAAATCGTCTTAGCAATCCAACGGAAAATCCTAATATCTCCAAAAACATCTGAGGTGTAGGAATTCCATTTTCGAACTTTTGAATTTCACACACCGAAGTTCCTTGTCATGGAATTTCAACCAAATCGTGTGAAAAATTGCGACCGTTATTGTGCCCCGATCAGACACACATAAATTCCAAATTCAGACGAATATTTGACCATGGGTTTTCCGTTGGGTTGCTAAGCCGATTTTTAGTTATGGCAGTATGAGAGCCCGATCTGTAAAGTAAGTGGCCCCGAGCACTACATGAACAACAAAAAACAATTTGCTCTGCTTCGCTCTCTTGCCCATTTAACTTATATTGCAACGATTTATCACTTAACATAATAAAGCCCTAACCACTGTTAAACACCGAATGACGTCTGGCAATGGCAACGTACGGAGGTTCATTAGCACGCTTTGAAACTCTCAGTCCGTCTATCTGGCTGTCTGCTTTCTTTCAAAGTGCGTGTTAGATCGCGATCAAACTTAGTATGCACTTAAGGCCACAGGGGTTTGGGTGCTGCTGTAAATGTTAGCCTTTTCTGATCAGGGGTACAAGGAATTAGCAATACATCGCGGTACCAATCATGCCCAGCGCCATACCGACAAACAACGGTAACAGCTACAGCGCAGAATTTCAGTTTCGATTTAGATCAGTTTCGATTACGAAAATAACTTTCAATTGCGAGACACAAACTAACTGTTCGGAAACTCACTTTAAAAATACCCACCAATTACTACAGTTCGTCTAGCATAGAAACACAACTTGTTGCGTAGATTTAGAAGACGTTTTGAGGATGCGTAAGTGTAAATCCAGTTTCATTTAACTTTTCGTAAAGGTTGGATCGGGGTGGATGGACGCGTTAGCAGTAGCCCCATCTTGGGTGCATGTTCGATTCGCGAGTGATAAAATGACGTCACACTGTACTTCGGTCACTATGTGGTCACTAGCTCAGATATTCTTAGTTAGTATTAATTACCGAAGACGCCCAGAGCAAGGTCGATAAGTAGATATTGCCGCTTTTCTGAAAACGTGGGAAAAAGTAATACCTACTTCCAGTAACGGCAACAGACGGCGTCGTGTGTCAGTATCTCGTAGGAGGCGAAACTTTAATTTAAAAATGGTGGCATTGTTAGCATCATTTAAAGGTGCCTATTCATCGAATGACAGGATGAAGCATCTAGCGTCATCTACCATTATTTACTTCTATGTAGCACTTGATTTCAACAAGTGAAGGAATGTGCAAAGAAATATATTTTTGCACAACAAACACGCCGCGTGTCTCCTTAATTATTGAGTGTAAAGCTGGTGCACCCACGTGCACCAGGCAGCAAGCGGACAAGATTAACGATATCACTGTCACCAGATGATGCCCGCCTAGCTGTTCAAAATCTCCGCATCAAAACGGTCTATATGTAGAAATATGCGCCCGTGACGTAGTTAGGCTTAACTTTACAGTTGGCTCCGTGGTGCACGTGGGCACACCAACTTTACACTCAATTAAAGAGGCACGTGGCTTGTTTGTTTCATAAAAAGACATTTATTTGTGTGTTCCTTCGCTTGCTGAAAGTAAGAACTAGACAGAACTAGAGAGCGGCAAATGGCTCTAGATACTGCAGCTTGTCATTTGGTGGAAATCCCCCCCCCCCCCCTTTAGTTACGGTGTTAGCGACAATACTTTTGGAAATTGACGACTTACTAGTGAGTAATTAGTAACGAGTAAGTTGAAGTACTTATTCTGTGGCTCATTCAAGCCGTATTCAGTTCGTTACAAAAAAAAATGTGAACCACGGAAGAAGATTCGCCCCATTTGGCTCGCTCGGTACAGTTCTCGGCACGCAAAACCATGAGTTATACTTAGCACTACTCTTAACCAAGACCCATTTTAAAAATGAATGCTGAATTAAAATAAAAGAAAACTTTATCACCTAGTTGTGTTCTAGTGCAAAATTAATTTTAATTCCTACTGCGACGTACCATATTTTTTTAGCGACTAATTCAGCATTCTTATCGCGATGACAGTTTGTTAGTGACGCTAAATATAGTTTCGATCTCCATGACGACGCTCAGTAAAGTAAACGTGGGTTCACTCAAAGAAGAATGATAAATGGTAGGACAAGAAGCACCAATACGTCAGTTTTCTGTATGCAAACTTACACCAGTTTTCTACTTCCGGCGCACGCCAAAGATTAAATGCAGGAGACGGCCATCTTGGGAGTAGGCGTCAGCCATCTTGCAGGAAGCAGGCGGGGATGCTGGAGGATGACGTCATAAACACTCCAGCTGCAATAAGCCGCATTCGGAAACCAAAGCCGACCTCAAGCAAAGTCGTCCAGTCTGGAAGCAGAGGGGAGTTTACTCATGGGATTTCTGTTTGTTGAAGGTACCAAATTGTCTCCAGATGGATGAGTTTGGTTGAGTTCGCACCTGGTGGATTTTCGAAGGCGCTAATAAATGCAGCCAAAGAAGGAACGTTAATTATTTGGTAGGACTTGTATAAGACTCACAGAAACTAAACATGTGTCGTGATATTTTCAAAAGTTA
>JAHWFP010054000.1:22012-34524 GCA_023313725.1 Lithobius niger | reverse complement strand
TTTGTGGAGTGTTGTACATACAGCGTTAAAAAGTTTCCATCAATACTGTTTTCCCAAGTTCCATAATAATTCCTGGCACAGTTTTTTTCATCGGAGAATGTTAGTTTCCCTACTGTTTTGCTACAAAAGGCTCTTTGAACTTTCGGTGTAAAACTGTCACGTATGGAAGTAAACAATACAAATAACAGTCCCCGTCCACCTTCATCAGAAGTAAGAGCTTGCTTGAAAAAAGAGAAAGATAAAATTGCTACGCGTTTTTGAAATTACCACTTTGTTGCGGTAAAGATCAGTTCTGTAACAATCAGTGGTCATTGTAACAACCAAGTGGTAAATTGAAGAAAAAAAAGTACATTTTGCTGGCCCCCAGCCAGGCCGGCTAAAAATGGTTTCTTTTTTTGCCTAAAACATACTTAACCTGATAATTTAGCATTACATTGTCCTCAATTAATGTTCTCCCTGGAGGTTTTTTAGTTGCTTGTAGACGCCTGCTTGCATGACCCACTGCACGTGCGCAGTCCTCCCTATATAAGCGAGAGCGTGGTTGGACTCGGCATACATTTTCCTCTCAATCTGTCAGACAGTGACTCGAGAGGGGAGGCAGGGCGGGCTTAGGTTAAGTATGTTTTAGGCAAAAAAGAAACCATTTTTAGCCGGCCTGGCTGGGGGCCGGCAAAATGTACTTTCTTTGTTTGCCAAACATATTAAACCTGATAATTTAGCATTATCAGCAGACCTCGTCAAAGCATGGTGGTGGGCACCGATCTGACGGGGCGCCCCGGGTTGCAAGCAGGCTTCCCCCAAAATTTTATTTAGAAAATTTGCACTTTATTCAGAACAGGTGGTTGGAACAGAAATTTGGATCTCTTTCGTGGGATTTGGTGGCCCTGAAAAGGACCGTTGTTTGAGGGTTCTTGCTTCCTTCAATGGATGGCTTGCTTCCGTCTGTGGATGGCTTGCTTCCAACTTTTGTGACGGCTTGCTTCTGCTTCGTTCTGAATGTGCTTAAGGGGGGTTGACCACGGTTCTGGCTGCGACGATTGGTCCCAGCCGGTGTAGTCCTTCTTCCTTTGACATGTTCCTTAGGTAGTGTGACGTGAATGTCGTTGGATGTCGCCAGGAAGCGGCTTGTAGAATCTCTTCAATTGGGGTGGCGTTATGGTATGCCCATGAAGTCGACACTGCTCTAACCTCGTGTGCTGTTGCTCTCTGTCTGTTAGGTTGGCTTTGTCGTATGCGATGTCGATTGTTTTCTTAATCCAGCGGGAGATCATGGCCGCAGAGGTTTCTCCTGTTTGTAAATCGACGGGTAGGAAAAGTTGGTTTCTGCCCCTGCGAATGTCTTCGTGTTGGATTCTCGTGAGATAGAAACGAAGCGCCCGGATGGGGCATAGAAGGCGTTCTGGTTCATTCCGTGTTAGGTTCGTGAGTGCTGGAAAGGTTATGGGTTTTGTTAGTTCGGAGGGTTTTTGAGTTTTGGCTCGGAACCCCGATCTTGGGTGAAGGGTTACTGAAGAGAAATTTGGTCCGAAGATACAGTAGGCTGGGTCGGCTGGCAGGGCTTGGATTTCGGAGCAGCGGGCGCTGGCTGCTAGTGTTACGAGGAAGACAGTTTTCCTCGTTAAGAGGTGTAGGGAGCTGTCTTGCATTGGTTCGTAGGGAGCTTCCATTAGTGATTGGAGTACGATCGAGAGATCCCAGTCCGCAATCTGTCTTCTTGAAGCAGGCCGATCGTTTTCAAAAGAGCGGAGGAGGGCCGAGATAAGAAAGTCATCTAGGAGTTTAGTCTTGTCTGCTGCTTTGAACACTGAGTTTAGGGCTGACCGATAAACGAGGATTGTAGAGCCTTTGAGCTAGTCGATGTTGAAGAGGTCGTTGAAGAATCTCAGCAGTTCAGGTAGAGTGGGGTTGATTGGATTGATTTCCCTTGCGAAACACCAATGAAACAATTTGGCCCAATGGCTGTCGTACATCTTGTTTGTTGATTCTCTGGTGGCCCTTGAGGCGATGCGGGTGGCATCATCTTTATGAATTCCTGCCTTCTTGAGGAGTTTGATGATAGTAGCCACGCGTGAAGGTTGAGGTTGGGGAGGTTTTGGTGAAGTTTCGACCCTTTTTGTTGTGACAGAAGATCTGGAAGATGAGGGAGGGATCTTGGGGTGTCTACTAGTAGTGACAGTAGGTGTGGGAACCACGGTGCTGATGGCCAGAATGGGGCTATTAGAAGAAAGAGGCTTTGGCTTTCTTCGGCTTTTTGAAGTACTTGGGGAAGCAGTTTGAAGGGTGGGAACAGGTAAGCGTAGATGTTGTGCTATGGATACGTCAAGGAGTCGACTGCCAGGGCTTGGTCGTCCGGGATCGGGCTGATGTAGTGGGGAAGTCTGGCATTGTGCCTCGTGGCGAATAGGTCGATCATGGGGGTTCCCCACGTCATGAAGAGAGATTCGCAGATGGATTTCTCGAGGCACCACTCCCCTGTTGGTGGTGAACGGCGTGAGAGGGAGTCTGCAATGACGTTCCTGTTCCCTGGGATGTGGAGAGGCAGTAGGGCGATGTTGTTGGAGATGCAAAGGTTGAGAATCTCTGAAGTTAAGTTGTGGAGAAGTCTGGATTTGGTTCCACCTTGTTTCTTTATGTAGACTAGTGCCGTGGTGTTGTCGGCTTGTATTTAGACGACTTGGTTTTTGATTGATGGGAGAAAATGCTATAAAGCCAGGAGGATTGCACGAAGCTCGAGGAAGTTGATGTGCTGAAATTTTTCTTCCTGCCAAGTCCCTGATGTTTTCAGGTTGTTTAGGTGGGCTCCCCAGTCGTGGTTTGATGCATCCGTGAAGATGATGAGGTTTGGGGGCGGTTCGTGGAGAGGGACCGATTTCGTGAGGTTCATGACGTCTGTCCACCAAAGGAGGCTGTTGCGAGGGAAGTCATTGTGGAAGGGGAACTGGTGATCTGGGTTGAGATGAGGGTTTGACCACTTGTCGATCCGGTGGTGGTGGAAGGGTCTTACCATCCAGCGGCCGTAAGGGACGAGTGACGCCAGTGAGTCTAACTTCTCGATGAGAGAGTTTAGTTCCCGTAGGCAGAACGTTGGTTGAGACTGAAAGTGGCGAATGTGACGGAGAAGGTCTTGTACTCTGTCGGGTGATAGAGAGATTAGGGCCGATGAGAGATGGAATGAGGCGCCTACGAACGTGAATTTTTGTTGCGGGGTGAGGCGAGATTTGGGGATGTTGACGCCGAAGCCCAGTTGGCTCAGTAAGCTGATTGTTCTGTCCCTGTCTTGTTCGAGACGGTGGGGATCCTGGTTGTGTAGGGCCCAGTCGTCGAGATATGCACTTGCTTTGATTTGATGTTGGTGGATGTTTGCTAAGATTGGCTTCAAAATCGTGGTGAAGACTCTTGGAGCTGCATTCAAACCGAAAGGAAGACAACGGAATTCGTAAACTTGGTTGTCGTAAATGAAGCGGAAGAATTTTGTGGCGGCTGGGTGGAGAGGGACATGTAGGTATGCGTCATCCAGGTCTATGTAGATCGTCCAGTCGTTCTGTTTAAAGGAGAGGCGTATGGATTCTAGTGTTTCCATTTTGAAGTGGGGATTGTCGATGTACTTGTTTAGTGGTTTCATATTGAAGATTAGCCTTTGACCCCCTGTTTTCTTTGGTCGGGTGAAGATGGAGCTGTAAAAGCCCGGACCCGGGTTTTGTTTTTTTATGATTGCATTCTTTGTTAGGAGGAGTGAGCTTTCCGACGTGAGGGAGTGTGAGACTGGGGTCGTGAAAATCCACGGAGGGCTTGATGCGAGTGGTGGTCTTGAAAGCGTGTGTGAAAAATGTTCCCTGGCGTCCCGGTAATCAACCTGAAGTGTCCCGGTAACTTGCCCAAAGCGTCCCAGCTTCATGCAGTAGTTACCATTTAAACGTCAATTTTCTCCCTTGACCGTCCCTCTGGTCCCTCAACCGTCCCGGTAACCACGTTACCAGGTTACGGAAGATTTTCCATATACGCTTGAAAGAAAGGATGGCTGGAAGCCGTCTTTTATGATTGAGAGTACTTCTTGGTTGTGCGACAGGAATTTCCAAGCCGGGAAGAAATGGCGTAGTCTCGCGCCGACAGGGAAGTGAGAGAGCCGGCGATAGTCATCGGTTGCGACGTGATTTGCGGCTGCCGGGAGATGAGAGAGTCGGCTGCGGTGGTCGGAAGTTGCGGCACGTTTCTGGTTGAAGCGCTGACTGGGGCGAGAGCGTGGTTGTCGGTCGGTCCGAAAGGGCTGCTTCTTGCCGGAGGGAGTGTCGCATTGTGCGACACTCGAGGGAGCCGATGGTTTCTCGGGAGAAAGGCGGCCGGCTTGGTGCCTGTTTGGTTTAGACGATCGAAAGGCTAGTTTGTCTTGTCGTACGGGTTTAGGTTTGCGGGAGATGTCCAAGTGAGGGGCTAGTGTCGGAATTAATTCCCTGAAAAGCGTATCGGACTCGTGAAGCGGCTGGTTGCGTAGATGGTGTCTAGTCGATTCGTTTAAGTTGTGGGCGGTCTTGAGGCCAGCTTCCCCTAAGAGTAAGGTGTTGTTGAATAGCACCCGTGTGGCCCAGTTCAAAGAGCGATAAGTTGCAAAATTTGCCTTTTGGAAGAGCTGCGAGATGAGAGAGGACAGATTACGGATTTCTTCGGGGCTAGCGTCGGCCGATAGTTTCTCACAAAGTGCGTTGACTGCGGTGTTCAAGACGTCGGCCTGAGAAGCGGCTCGAAGGCTTAGGCGTAAACACTTGTCGTTGTCGAACAAGACAAAGGAGGGAACCTCAAGTCTTTTGGGGATGGTAAGTGCGGAACCAAAATCCATCTTGACTTCGCCGCAAAGGAATTCGCATTCCCGGTATGTGTCGAAGTTTTTAGGGTTAGTGGCACCGTCGCCGTATGGACGGAAGAAGCTTGATTCTCGGCCGGGCCGTGGCGCCGGGGGTTCAGTGTCGAGCAGAAGGGGATCGCCTTTCCCCAGGAGAGAGCCGCCGTTGCGGAGCAGACAAGTCAGGAGAGTCGTCGACTGGCGTAGTAGACTGCGAGGTTTTGCGTCCTTGTCCCGGAGGGCGAAGCCAAAGCCGGTTTTGAGACCTCTGTTTATTACTGGGGTGTCAGCAGATTCGGAAGGCTTGTATAGAAAGCAATCTGGGACGGTGTTTTCGACGGTCTTAAGAAGGGATGCTAAAGGTATGGTCGGGTCGTCGTTGTTGTCGTCCGGGAAGTGGATATGCTTTGCGGGCGGCGACGGCATGTGGGAGTGTCGCGACATTGTGGTAGGGTCGTGCGACACAGTAGTGGGGTCGTGCGACACTGATGAGTCCTAGTGCTTCTTAGCCGGTGGCGCGGCGTCGTGCGACACACGTTTACGGTGTTCATGGCTTGAAGTAGAGGCGACCCAATCACGAGTGTTGGCTTGCCGAACAGATGAGGTGCACGACGGGGGAGGCATCGGTGTCTTTCCGGCAAGGGGCTAAAGACCGAGTCGACGAGGTTGTGCGCTTCACTGCGTGAGACGCTGTGTTGTCTGCGCGACGAACTGGAAGATAAGTCAAGCGGCGAGTCGTCGGGTGGTTGGCCGGCATGAGCCGTGGCTTCTCGGAACTTCTGCTTGACGTCCTGAAGCAGCGCTTTGGCGTGTCGCACGTCTTCTGCCAAGACCGATAGAGCGGGAGGGGGCGGCGTGCGTTGGCCGTCTTGCGGCGGAAAGTCGTCGTCGGTGTCGCCGTTGCCGACATGCACGTCCCGTACTAAGCCGGGCGCGCAGCGGTCGACGCGGGCGGGAAGGATGGCCGGAGGAGAGAGAGCAGCATCCGAGGCAAGAGCAGTGTCGCACGGTGCGACATCCATCATTGGCGAGGGGCGGTCGAAAATCCAAAATCCAAGTGGGAGACAAGGTGACGTGACGGAACGAACCTCTGGAGGAAAATGAATGCCGAGTTCAACCACGCTCTTGCTTATATAGGGAGGACTGCGCACTCGCAGTGGGTCTTGCAAGCAGGCGTCTACAAGCAACTAAAAAACCTCCAGGGAGAACATTAATTGAGGACAATGTAATGCTAAATTATCAGGTTAATGTTTGGCAAACAAAGAAACCGCCACAGTAGTTGCCGGTTGCCGGTATTTGCAGATACAAAAGGCTATGCAGAGAAATAATAAGTATAAAAGAAAATAAACGGAGACAGAGATGGGAGTTCTTCATAAAGATTCGAAAATTTTTGAGATTTTACTGGAAAAAAATATCTTTTACTCATTTGTAACCGTCCAATTTTGAAAGTTTTTTTTATGGAATATTTGAGTTTTTTATAATCAATGTAAATTTCAAATTTTTTTTTTTGGGGGGGGAGGGTAAGTATGGTGTCCACCTTTAAGCGCCCTCAGTGTGGAGGAGGGTGTACCACCTTGCGCCACCTTTATTGTGTTTAGCCATGACGTCTTGTAATGCGTCATGCTTATTTCACATGTTCTTCGTTGTCAATATAGGTGCTGACCGCCTTCGTTCGTGCCATTCGTAAGTCCTAAACCCCGAGTTTGTGTCCTCTCTATTAATTACCCCTAAGGCAGACTTAGCCGTAGTCATAACTTTAGTAATTTATTACAAATATGTTTCAATGTACTACCGCACAAGAAAATAGCTCCTAAGTGCTGCTGTGTTTACTTCTCTAACACCCCTTCCTAATTTAATCGATTGTGGACAACAAATTAAACTTTCTCCAGCATAGTGCGAGTGAATTTAAATTGCCGATTGTTTTCTTTTGAAAGGAACAACTTCGAAGCGTGTCCGACAAACAGTGCCAATTGAGTTAGGGTAACAGCGCTTATCTATAGCAACCCTGTGCGAGGCTAGCTTAAATGATGACCCATGAAGGAAAAAGTGAATCTAAAAATGGCCTAACTCTCAATTCAATGCAGTGCGACACTGCGCTTCAATAACAAAAAGCAACCAATAGCCAATTGTGGGCCTACTCGGACACATGGCTAGGTGGCATTCTCATGGATTTTGCTGCAAAGACCATCAATTCTGGTTGAAATTCGATGCGCACATCTGCAGTAAATTACTGGTCGTTCATTTTAACGCTTCTAGGTAGGAATCCTGTCTATATATATATATACATAACTTGTAGGTATGAGTCTATTTGAGCCGTCTTTGTCAACCAGTCTCATCCCTCCAACACACACAGCAGGTATCTCGGATAACTCGGACGACTCGAATAACTTCTTTGCACAACAAGATGTGATTATTCCTCTCTGGGAAGCGTAAAGAGATCACATTCAACGCACAAATGTGGAAATTCATAACTTGACTTGTGAAATGTCGTCATGATGCTGACACTGTTCACCTCTTTGCCTCGACACGTGCAGCCATTACTAGAGATTCTACTATTGGTACTATCGTTAATAGAAGCGGAAGCATGGTCGCGTCCAGGCATGATGCATGCGGGGAAGTGGCAATCTGGGGCTGCATCATTACAAACCTTGTGATAAGTAGTAGAATATGACACGTATTTTTCCTGTTTTAAACAGGACCGAAAGCCAAGTGGGCTAGAGAATGGTTAAATGGCTGCTAACCTATTTATACTGCCTTTTGGTCTGCCTGGGGGCGGAATTGAACCCATGACCTAAAGGAAACGTCCACAGGCAACATTTAACATGCACACATATAAACACTTAAACACAATATATATATATATATATATATATATATATACACACACACACATACTTAAACACACATATAAACACTTTTTCAATTGCCTATGGAAGGAAGCTTGTTGCGCACCACACACCAGTGAGACAATGGAACACACATGAAAGCGTGAAATTAGGTAGTAAACAGGACGGAAAGTCAATTGGGTTCAATTTCTCGCCCAGGCAGTCTGATTTAAGTCCAAAAGGCAATGTAAATAGGTTAGCATCCATATGTATTTTTCTTGCTTTAAAGAAGACAAGCTTTGTAATGTTTGCTTTTGTATAAACACACTACGGTCGAGTTCTTTTGGTTGTTGCTGTTGAATAATTTCTAATTTAATAATATCCATTTTCTTCAACAGAACTCGGTTCGCCACAATTTGTCCATCAATGCTAACTTCAAGAAGGGACACAAAGCCCAAGGCAGCAGCCATCTTTGGACAATTGCCACAGATTCGGAAAAGCGATTAAAGCAAGATTTGCTCAATCATGCCAGCAAGAACCACTGGGTAAGTATTAAGGGTTGATTCTGGAGACAAGTGATGAATTGCTTCAGTGTGTATGTAGGTATGTTCTGTTACGTATGTGGATAATAAAATTGTACGAGTCTCCATTTGCTGCCTTTAGGTGGTTGAAATGACATTTCAACATTGTATCTTCGAAATCCACTGACTGCGTCGTGGTGTATGCAATAGCTTTTACCAATGCTAGTATGTTAGGTTTGTGTTTTTTTGTATAACTGCACTCTGCAGATGTACTACATTCTAACAACATCAAGTTTTACAGTATTTCTCTGTGTTCCTGTGGGTTTCCAGAAAAAGCGTAAGCTTGAAGAACTAGAGCAGACTTATGTTGTCAAAGGAACGTACTTGCCGCAGCCATTACCGCCGTGCCCTGAGCCAGAAGTACCAATTTACCAACCTCAGTGCAGCAGTAGCAGCTATGTGACGGTGATCAAAACTGAAGAGAGTACTGTAGACTCGCCACGTGTCCTCTCGCCGCCCGAAAACATCACGCTTACCAAGGTAAGAGCACGTTACTGTTTTCTACATACTGTAAATTACATTGCGGCATTGTTAAGAAAAAGTTGTCCAATGGACGCGTTATACATAGTAACACTTACGAAACTTAGCCTTTTTACCCAGGGTTACATAGAAATTATTCCGTGTACTATTATTAGTTTAAGGAAGTTGTTGATGGCCGAACAAAGCGAAGTCTTAATACTGAACTGAATTTGGTTTTTTTTTTTTGTTTTGTTTGTGTGTGTGCTTTTGTATTGAGACACTAACGTTCGTAACCAATTTTGGTCTGATTGGGTTTAAATTTCATGACAAGGAAGCTTTGGTGCAGAAAAGAAATGTAAAGATTATGGCCTAAAACATAGCAGCCGGCAGGACCTGGGGATGCTTCTAGACCCCAAGAAAAAAAATTTGGCACTTCAACCCGTGGGGGGTTAGCTGAAGCAAACAGACTACCTTCAACTTGAACAGTTGGAAGCCCTGTAAGGAAAATCACAATTTTCCACTTGAGCACACTTGAGACATCCCCCTTCCCTTTCCAGAGGACTGTTAATAAAGATGGATTTCTTTATTTTAGTAAACGGTTGTTTACGTTAATATTCTCCAGAAGGTTGCACTGGTAATCTTCCTCACAAGCCGTAGTCAACGGGAATAATATTTATTGTAATTCAACGATTTTTAGCATGCATGGGTTTGTCTTCTGATGTTGAAGTATTAAACACACCCATTTTTTATTTTGCGTGAAAATAAAAAATGGGTACCAATTGTCTGTTACATGTTGCTAGAATCCACCCCTTCAGGCCTACACGAACATTTTAGTTTGTTTGATAAGATGTATGAATATACATATTTATCGGAAGTCAATGTACTTTGTACTCATAGCTAGTCGTCACTGTATAACTTCAAGGCTTGGAAGAAATATTGTATTTAATTTTATGGATTTTAGAATTATTTGCTGATAAACTAGTAAGAACTGTACGGTTTGAATTAAACATTATGCTATAGTTTAATGTTCATTAATTTAAAGTTGGTTAGTGAGGATTTCTGTTGAGTTTAGGCTTTAACTCTTGTGCTCTTAGAACAAAACTCGCACTCATATAATGTTTACTCCTCCCCCAAGCTCTAGCGTGAACTGGCAGGAGAGCTACTACATGGCAGTTAGAAACGATTGACAGGTATCATGCCTGCCATGATGTTTTCGAACTCCTTCTTTTGAGAAGTTAGCACATGTGCAAACCTAGCTTGGCAGTCGCGTGTGTACCCTACCATGAAAAAACTCACCATGTTACTTTGGATGTTCATATAAATGGAATACTTCTTCAATGACGCTCAAATCCAAAAGTTTAGAAAATACTTCTCAGTATTGTGAAATGCTAAAAGCGAATTTTCGACAGGCAGATTTGACCGAAAGTAGGTGTGCTGCTTCAGTCCTCCTGTCATCAGGCTCTCCTCGTGCGCGTTCTATTTACATAACTGCCGCAGCCACATCAAAACAGTGTCACCTCGCGTTCACTATTCAAATCAGGTGGTCATCGTAGCATGCTGTACCTGGAGGGTAGTTCTCTTATCGCTCGTTTTTCGTGCTTTTCTTGTGATTCATCTCGTTTTTGATTTTCCTGTGCTTCATGCCATCTTTGAGTGAGTTGATCACCCAACTCCTGGCTGATTCTTGGGTGATCAACTCACTGAAGCACAGGAAAATCAAAAACTGCACGAATCACAAGAAAAGCACGTAAAAGGAGCGATAAGAGAACTACCGAGGAACAAACCCTTAACTTCTGCAAATACTTCAGGTAGCGACAGTTCAACCAACAAGGCCCAGCCCTTTCGTCTTGAACGACAGCCTCGCCCCCGTTCCAACCAACGTAACAATGAGATACTTGCCGCAACCCCCGACCACCGCAGCCGCTACTCCTCACCCGGCAGTCGTAGTTCCCACCGCAAACAATGACTGTCCCTGACTCTCCTGCTTCCCAGCCGGCGTGACAGTTCGCCACTTTTACCCGGCCTGGAAAATCCTTTCGCACAACTCCGAAGTCCTTTCGGTCATCAAGGAAGGCTTTCGCCCTACCTTCCTCTCAAAGCCACGGCTTGCCAACAGCCCCCCGTCTCCAGTCACACACTCCCTCTCGTCCGAAATTTCACTTCTTCTAGCAAAGCAAGCAATAATCAAACTCCAAAACCCAGGGCCGGGTTTCTACAGCGCCATCCTCACCCATCCAAAAAAGATGGGGTCAAAGACTCATTTTCAACATGAAACTTCTGAACAAATACATCGACAATCCCCACTTCAAAATGGAGCCACTGGAGCCACTTCACCCATCCTCAACGAAATTCTTCCGATTCATCTATGACGGCCAAGTTTACAAATTTCGCTGTCTACCTTTCGGTTTGAACGCAGCTCCAAGAATTTTCACCGTGGTCTTAAAACCAATCCTGGCTCACCTTCACCAAAAGCAAATCAAAGCAAGCGTAAACCTCGACGACTGGGCCCTACACAACCAGGACCTCCACCGTCTCGAACAAGACAGGGACACCACAATCAATCTCCTAAACCAACTGGGTTTCGGCGTAAACCACTCCAAATCACGCCTCATTCCACAGCAGGAATTCGCATTCCTAGGTGCCTCATTCAATCTTTCATTGGCCAAAATCTCTCCATCGCTCGACAAAGTAGAAGATCTTCTACGACACATTCGTCAATTACAAAACCAACAAACCTTCTCCCTACGAGAACTAAACTCCCTCTTCGGGGAGATGGGATGGATGGTAAGACCCTTTCACCACCACCGAATCGACAACTGTCAAACCCTCATCTCAATTCAGATCAACAGCTCCTCTTCCACGAAGACGTTCCCCACGAAAGCCTCATTTGGTGGACAGACGTCACGAACCTCACCAGGACAGTTCCACTCCACGAAACAACCCCCCCCCCCACCACCACCACCACCACCACCACCACCATCACCACCATCATCTTCACCGACGCCTCAAATTATGGCTGGGGAGCTCACTTAAACAACCTCCTCGAGACGTCGGGCACCACGCAGGAAGACAAATTACGCCACATCAACTTCCTTGAACGCCGAGCGATTTTTCTTGCTCTGCAGCATTTCCTACCGCTCATCAAAAACCAACTAATCCAAGTAAAAGCCGACAACACCACAGCCCTGGCTTACATAAGGAAAGAAGGTGGAACCAAGTTCGGACTGCTTCACAACTTAACTTCCGAAATTCTCAAACTCGGCATCACGCACAACTTCACTCTGCTTCCCCTTCACATTCCAGGGAACAGGAAAGTCATTGCAGACTCCCTCTCCCGCCGCTCACCCCCTACAGGGTAATGGTGCCTCAAGAAGTCCATTTGCGAATATCTCTTCATGACATGGGTACTCTAATGATCGACCTATTCACCACGAGGCACAATGCCAGACTTCCCCGTTTTATCAGCCCGATTTTGGACGACCAAGCAATGGCAGTCAACGCCCTGACATACCCTTGGCACAACCTCTACGCTTACCTGTGTCCACCATTTAAACTCCTTCCACAAATACTTCAGAAAGCCGGAGAAAGCCAAAGCATCTTCGTCTTTTCGGTTGGATTACAGCGGACTTACGTTTATTTTGTTACTTTTTCAGACCACCGTTATAATTGTGGATGCGTCAAGCGTAGTAGCTACTTGCTGTCACCATTCCTAGTTGCTATTTATTTGTCCGTCTTTCACCATCGAATTTTACGTGCAGCAAGTTGGACTCGCCCTTTAAACACCTGATGAAACCCACCCAATATTCTACCTTG
>JAHWFP010054000.1:10952-22002 GCA_023313725.1 Lithobius niger | reverse complement strand
CCCACCCAATATTCTACCTTGGGATGAACGAGTGGCCAAACCGTCTCCGTACCACGTGACTACTCCCGGAGTACTTTACAGCGAGCCGGCGCACACTACAACGGGCTTTTCGGTTGGATTACAGCGGACTTACGTTTATTTTGTTACTTTTTCAGGTTAGTTGTGCACATTTTACTCAAATTTATTTTTTTGCCATAATATTACCAACCGAATGCCCTAGGTTAGGTTGCAGTGTATGCTTTTTTTTTTTTTTTTTTTTCCCTCTTCATTTATTCTGGTTCTGTATAAATTTAGGCCATTTGACCGTTAATTAATAATGGATCTAGACAAGTGTTCATGCGGGGCTGAGGTGCTGACCTCTAATAGCGATAATCTGCAGTGCTCTGGATGTACTGGATGGTATCATGCTATCAAATGTTGTGAGTTAGATCAGGCCCTCTACGATATTTATTCCGTAAATGTTAAACTAGAATGGTATTGCCCCACCTGTAAAAATTCTATTGTTGTAAATGGCACAACTATGCATGGAGTAATGACGCACCTTCAACAAATCAATACTACGCTGTCTAAGGTCAGCGCTGATCAAGCCTCAACTGCGCAGTTATTGAACCTTCATTCTCAACAAATTAACTGTCTTGAAGAAAAAGTTAATAACCTTCCTACTTTGGAAATGTACGAAAATCTTGAACAAAAAATGTTAAACAACCAAAACTGCGACGATGAGGCTTCAGGCTCACATTTTGAGAATTGCGTACAGGAGGTCGCTGACCGAAGTCGAAGGTTTAATAATATTATTTTCTTTGGGGTTAAAGACGATCCGGCCCCCGACCAGGCCGCAGCTGATGTATACGAAATTTTTAAATGTTTAGGAATTGATGATCCTGTTTCACCTATTTCGTGCCGCCGGTTAGGGAAATTTGAAATGGGGAAAGATCGACCCCTCAAGGCTTGTCTCCCCAACATGGAACTTAAAATGCTGATATTCCGATCAGGCCAACAATTACGGCAATTCGAACAGTATTCTAAGGTTTTTATGCGCAATGATATGACAAAAATGCAGTTAAGTGATGATAGAGAATTGCGCGCGGAGGTGGCTTCACGCCGTAAAAGGGGGGAAAATGTAGGTATTAGAAATAACAAAATTGTTCCATTGAAATCAAACAAATACCTTGCCACAAACCAAAACCACGCACCCCAAACTCCCGTTGACCAGTCCAACTTCCCCCCTTTGCTTCCGAGTCAATCGACGATTTCAACGATCGTTCCATCAAAGCAAAGCCACCCCAAGCGAAATTTTTTACCCGCCCAAAACCAAACGAAGTCAAAACCTCTAACACGCCAGAGTGTAAGGTCAAAATAATGTACACAAATGCAGATTCTCTGGGAAACAAGTATGCCGAAACTGCCGCTATTCTCGCGATACATCAGCCTGACATTTTTGCAGTAACCGAAACCTGGTTTTCGTCACAAACAACACCGCCGTCATACCCCGGTTACGTGATGGCGGCGCGCGCCGATAAAATTGGTCACTACATCGGAGGCACGGCGATTTTTACAAAAAATGTCTTCACTTCATCCCAAGTTAAAACTGACTCTTCGTGTGATAGTGCTTCTTGTATCCAGATTGTACTAAACAAATTAACTTATACCTTCTGTGTTATTTATAGATCACCAAACTCTCCTACTGAAAATAACGCTAAATTGCTAACAGTTTTGCAAAAATTGCCCCTACAAAATCTAGTCGTAATTGGTGATTTTAATTACCCAAATATCGATTGGGATCGAATGACGGCCGATGCCTATGGAGTTCCGTTTTTAGAAACTATCCTTGACTTAAATTTGACTCGGATGATCCAATATCCCACCAGGGGAAATTCTCAGCTTGACCTAGTATTTGTTCTGCACCCCGAGATCGTGCAACAAATTGACCATCTGGGTAAACTTGCAAAAAGTGATCATGATATTCTGTTAATAACCACCTCCATAAGCCACGCTAGAATACTTAAATCTGTTGTGCGTCATAATTTCTCTGACCGCTGCTTTTCAATTTTTATTGAAGACAACAAATCTGCTATTGATATGTGGTGCACTTTTAATAATAAAATTAATTCCTTTTTAAACGAATGTAGTTTTGTTCACTCCAACACGGCACGCTCTCAGCCTAAATGGTTATCACAAGCCACCATCAAACTCTTAAAAAAACGTAACCGTTTTTGGGCTAAATATCGTTCTACCAAAAAACACCAGTATTATGCTGAGCATGAAATCTTAGCAAAAAAAATTAAACGTGACATCCGACGTGAAAAAGAACAGTTTGAAAAAAATCTTGCCTTATCTTCAAAATCTAACTCCAAAGAATTCTACCAATATGTTAAAAGCTCGCAAAAATCACAGATTTCCATTGGGCCTCTCAAAAATGCTGCAAACCAAAAAATTTGTGACCCACATCAAATGGCAGAGTTGTTAAGCGAAACCTTTAAGGAAAACTTCGCACCCGCCCCTGTTGGTTATCGAATTTTGCCTCCCATAATTATGCCACCTATTTGTATACCTCCATTACTGTTCACCGAGGAAAATTTGGTTTGGGCTTTTACTAAGCTTACTCCAGGCAAATCTACAGGGCCAGACAAAATCTCCGCAGATTTTTTAATCAAATACCAAAATAAACTAATACCAACTCTTATCAGGCTATTTAATAAATTTCTTGCAGAAGGGTTCGTCCCCTTCGAATGGCGTCACACACATGTAACGCCAATCTACAAAAAAGGCCCTCGACATGACCCATTCAATTATCGACCTATTAGTATTACATCACAATTAGGTAAACTTTTCGAATCTGTCTTGTATAACCACATTTTCAAATTTATTGAAGAAAATAAATATCTCAGCCAGACTCAACATGGATTTAGGCCAGGTCACTCCACAGTTACTAACCTTTTAAGTTTTTATGCTAATTTCTACCCTCTTCTCGATGAAAATATACCAGTCGACATCTTTTATATGGATGTTATTAAAGCCTTTGATCAAGTCCCGCACGATTTTTTAGCTCAAAAATTAAAAACATTTGGAATCCTGGGGCCTATTTTGAACTGGATTACAAACTGGTTGTCAAAAAGAACGCAAGCTGTCGTTATCGGGGGTTGTCACTCTAAAACTACTCCTGTCACTAGTGGAACTGTTCAAGGTTCGGTACTTGGCCCTTTACTTTTTTTAATATATATTGACGACTTTGGAAGTGATACAACAGCACCTATGGTTAAATTTGCTGATGATTCCAAGTTGGGCACTGGTTTACAATCACCTGAATTTTCAACCCTTTTTCAATCTGATATCAACAAATTGTATTCATGGAGTATTAAATGGGAACTTTCTATACACCCTAAAAAATCTCTCATCTTACATTTAGGCTACAACAACCCAAATTGCATTTACTATTGGGGTACTGCTGAACTACAGTCAGCAAACCAAGTTACTGATCTTGGTATTTTAATTGAAAGCGATCTTAAATTTTCGGCTCATATAACCAAAGTTATCACCAAAGCAAATTCTACCTCAATTTTAATTAGTCGTACCATTGCGTCACGCCAACCGGAAGTTTATTTCAAACTTTTTTTATCTTTAGTCCGACCTATTATAGAATACGCAGTTGACTTTTGGCAACCTCATTTGAAAAAAGACCTTATTGCCCTCGAACAAGTACAACGACGTTTTACTAAACGTGTTCTTAACTTTTCTAATTTTACTTATGAACAGCGCCTACAACTACTAAATGTGCCATCATCATGGTGGCGCTTTTTTCGAGGAAGTATTATTACTCTGTACAAAATTTTGCAATTAAGCTATGGTGGGCCTCCTCTCAAAAATAAACTCCACCTACAAACATATAAGGCTACACGTGGTCATCAACTCAAGCTTGAATTTCAATATCATAAACATGAATGGGCACGGCATACTTTTTTCTCACGTTTACTCTGCATTTGGAATGGCCTACCGTAGTTGGTTGTAATGGCCCCATCTGTTAATAGCTTTAAAAACAGTTTTGATAAACACATCAGTCTTGTGGCACCACATCTTACTGTTTTTTATTACTCTTGTTAATCCAATTCTTGTATATATTGTTAAATGAAATTCAGCCAGGCCTAATGATGTTGTAAATTTCATTTTCGTATTATGCATAGCCACAGTAATTTATTTTGTTGTTTTTTTTTTTTATCACTTTTGTGTTATATGTATACATACACTCGTACTATGAATTTAAAAACACTATAAATTAATATTAAGTGTTCTGTGATTTAGCATTGTTATTTATATACTAAAAAAAAAAAAGAGAGAAAATATATACATATATTATCGACGGTATTTTTGTAAGTCGGAAATAGTTGTATTGTTCCAGTTTATCTTGGATTATTAATTTTTTGTATTTTATGAAGCCCCCTGTCTTGTAATGCCCAGCCTTGGGCGATTAGACGGTCAATTAAAGTTAAGTTAAAGTTCTAATAGCTCCCCTCTGGCCATCGGCACCATGGTTCCCACACCTACTGTCCCTACTAGTAGACACTCCAAAAACCCTCCCTCTTCTTCCTGATCTTCTGTCTCAACAAAAGGGCTCGAAATTTCACCCAAACCTTCCCAGTCTAAACCTTCACGCGTGGCTACTATCATCAAAACTCCTCAAGAAGGCTGGAATTTATCAAAATGATGCCACCCGAATCACTTCAAAAGCCACCAGAGAATCAACAAACAGAATGTATGACAGCCACTCGTCAATATGGTTTCATTGGCGTTTTACAAGGAAAATTAATCCAATCAATCCCACTCTACCCGAACTTTTAAGATTCTTCACCGACCTTTTGGACATCGACAAACTCAAAGGCTCAACGATCCTCGTCTATCGATCAGCCCTAAACTTGATATTCAAGGCAGCAAACAAGACCAACCTTCTCGATGACTACCGAATTTCGGCCCTCCTCCGGTCCTTCGAAAATGACCGACCAACAACGAGAAGACTTGTCACAGACTGGGACTTATATCAATCGTCCTTCAATCCCTAATGGAAGCCCCCTACGAACCAATGCAAGACAGCTCCCTTCATCTCCTAACCAGGAAAACTGTTTTCCTCGTCACACTCGCAGCAAGCGCCCGCTGTTTCGAAATCCAAGCCCTTTCAGCAGACCCAGCCTACTGCATATTTGGTCCAAACTTCTCATCGGTAACCCTTCAAGCCCCGAACTGTGTCATCTTCGGTTCCCTGCCATGTAGGCCTACAGCCCTACAAGTCTCAAGACGTACTTCGAGCCTTTTGCTTCGTCACCACACGATTCCGGTCTCTACCACAGAACCTCCTGTTCTACGACTTGCAATTGCGGGGGTGTGCCGGTGCACTTGGTCGCTCGGGGGTGGAGGCCAGGTCCCAGTGCCCGGGCCCAGCACCTCAGGTAAAACAGCACTCCGCTGCCCGTCTGACTTCTCGAACGTTCCTTGCATTCCGACACCCTTGCTGCTAGCGTATCTTCTGTTTATCAAATAAGTAAATATGAAACAGGATTTGATGTCCGGGCCGAAGCCTCTGGCTGGGCCTGGTACCGTTTTTTTCTTAACGTTCTGCTCCCTGGATCACTATCTTCAAGGTCGAGAACCCCTCGAACGCTCAGCGTTAACAACATTATGTCGGCGTGTCTCAGAAGATCTGCTTCAAGGTGTGCACCTCGGTGACTAACGGGTCGCTCCATTCACGTCGATTCCTGATTACCCTTCCGTTACCGTCATCAAGCCCTTTGACCTGGGTGGATCATCGCCATTCCTCTGGTCAACCGCTGTTCCTGGTTCCTTTCTTGACAAAAAGTTTGACACAGTTTCCCCGGTTCCCCTCACGTAACCTTCCGCTGTGCTTCATACCAGCGGAAGGGGGCGTACGGACTAGGACAGAGGCATACGGGCCTTCTCTCAACAAGGATATAGCTACATTACCGACCGGCCTCAGCCGACCCACCAGGTTGCCCGGCCCGAAACTTGTTCCTGCCAGTTTCCTTTCTTCTTCAAGATTTTAGAGCATTGGATTCCAGGCCCACACTGCCTGTCCGGGCCCGGTCCCTACCCGTTGAAGTTTACTCTACTTCCTGCAGAAACTGGCGTTGGCCCAGCGGTACATGCGCCAGTTCCTGAAGAGGATTGTTGTTTGGAATCCGAATCCGCCCTTCCCTTGGCCCGCATTTTTGACGCCACTTCTGCTTACCACCGGACCGGGACCCAACACTCAGCCCAGAGCCTTTTACGGACCGCATCTTCCTAACCACCCAACATTGACTGGGACTACCATTCTGTTTACATACCCGTGCACCGCCCTTCCTCTTCTTTAAGGACAACCACGACTCGAGATTCGGGCCCAGTACCCTTTTCTCTTCATTTCACCTTCGATTCCTCGTCTTTGGGACAGAAATCTCTCGACCACTCTGACGTGACACACAGTCAAGCCATTCTCCTTCCTGTCCATTCCTTTTCGGCAGCGGAACGCCTTACCTTATACACTCCGACCTGCGCTACGGAACCTACTGTTCAATACGCCTTCAGTTCTCTGTACTCCAGGACCATGACCTCCTCCCTTACTGGCCTCGGGTTGCGCTTCAAAGCCTCGTCATCATCACACAATCTGGTCTGCACCATGATGCCTCCTGTTCTCCTTCACAAGTATAGCCACTTGAGTACTAGTGCATCTTCTGCTTCCCGGTGAACCAAGGCTTGATGTTCAGGCCAAGGCCCGAAGCCGGGCCTGGTACCATTTGTTTACGTTCTTTCCCGGATCACTATCCTCCTGGTCAGTACTCCCTAGACCACTCAGCATCTACTGACGCCTTGTGCCCTTTGCACTGTTGCCAGTGTACACACTGATGCTTTTCTCCGGAGTCAGTGGAAAGCTGTACTCCTTTCCCGTCTGTGTTCCAAAGAATTCTCCGGTCTGCCAGAATGGCGTTTTTCTTGTCCATTCCTCAAAGTTCACTCTGTGCAAGCTTTCCCACAACGGAACCCCGTGTTCCTACTTGCTGCCTTCCGGATTCCTGTCCCGTGCCATCTTCCAAAGGATTCCATGCCGCTTCTAGCGTTCCGACTCACGACACGCTCTTCTGGTTCTAGCCAATCCTCTTCGACCTAGCCAATCCTCTTCGACCTCCGAGTTTCCGTTCAGATTATTCCTTCTCTACCTTGTGCTTCCCGCTACAGGAATCACCGACACTTTCATGACGGCATGCACAATTCCGCCATGCACCCGATTTGTGGACACTTTCCCTGTCTGATTCCATCAACCGCATCTGTCGTCTGGGACTTCTCAGTACGCGGCTCCCTATCATGCCGGTTCCTACTCCAACTTCGGACCTTCTTCTCTTCAACTCTCTCGCCAACTCACCAGGGGCAGGACAACGGATAAGTCCTCCTCCTGGTCCTAACTCTGGGCTCTTCCGGACTGTCGTTCTCCCGATCGAACGTCTTGACTTGTGCCTTGCTCCTGCCGCCTGCCTCCGCTACGGTTCCTGCGGTTCGTCCTTCAGCGCCGTGCTCCTGTTATCAAGTCGTCACTTCCCGACCCGAGGTGAGATGGCTTCCATTATTTGTTTGCATTTCTACCTTGCCCAAAGGGGAGGACCCTTAAGGTACCTCTCCCTGCGTCTTGCTCTACCTGTTGCTCGCCCCATGGGACTGTGGTTCCGGGGTCCGGGATTGAGGTTCTTTTGGTTGTCTTCCCTAGGATACGTTCCGTGGGGGTGCTGGCTCGTAACGCGGGTACTCCGAACCTAGCCCGCCGCCTTTTGTGACGAGGTCTGCTATGTTAAAAAAGGTAATGGATATTATCGTGGCAATAAAAAAACTAAAATACCAGGGGCACCTGGTTGATTTTAGTTTTTGTTTGCCTATACGAAAATATACGTTACCTTTTACCCACCCAAGCCTCCCTTCTGATGGACTAGGTTCATGAGGGCTGGAAGAAAGATACTGGGAATCGCTGCGATCTGTGTATATAGGCGATCCCAGTTCCTGTCATGTGCAGGAGGATACGAACCCGGCAGGAAAGCCGACTCTCAAGCTAGGGATATAGAGCTCCATTGGGGGAAACTACCATGTTAAAAAAGGTAATGTATATTTTCGTATAGGCAAACAAAAACTAAAATCAACCAGGTGCCTCTGGTATTTTGGTCTTTTTGTTTTTGTTTGTTTTTGGTATTTTGTCTTTAATGTGAAGGGAAACATAATGTGTGTGTAATTATTGCAGCTATGTTGTTCGTTTGGAAACGTTAAATTATTAATGCTTGCTGTATTGTTCACAGTGCGTCACTTGAGCGGTGGCCTTCACAGGCACACGGAACTGTACAGGAATGTCATTCTTTAATAAGACATCTTGTACCTCTCTTATAAACTTGCAAGTCAATAGAGGCTACTTTACCCCAGCAGTTGTCATCCATCCCAGAATTTCAATTCAGCTGATTCCTACTGCCTCATTTTAACCCACTGTCTGAACTATCATGTCATCACTCTGATGCGATAGCCTCATTCTGCAGAATAATGTGAAGTCCTGCGATGCTAACTTTGTGTGCGCCTTTACTTTGTTTTACGTGCGATGACTTCAGGATTCTGTCTGCCCTTCCTGGTGTTGTAACACATGCTTGAACAAAGGGTTCTTCTAGCCACTATCTGCTAACTCGCAACCAATCATTGAAATTACTGCCATTTCTATGAGCATGCAGCTTGCATGCGATGGTTGGTCGGCCTTAAAACTGGTGTCTGATGGATTAATCTTCTTGAGAACACTTACGATGTTCATGGTATAGCGAACCATGGATGGGGAATTCACATAAACCGTAGTAGTGGGAGCAGAATTGATGTGCCTTTGAACCTTTGAAACCTTCATGGTTCTTTTGACGGGAATGGAAGGACACCCAGGATAACACTTTACCGCCGTGGTCAGCCTTGCTTCTGGTGGATTTTGACCAGTCCATCGTTTCCACAGGTGCATCAATGCTTTTTTCTTCGCTGGTTTTATTTACCATTGGTAACTGTACGTCACATGAACATTTAGTCATACGAGGAAGCCATGTGTATTAGTTGGGCAAGCCTATTCCGATTTATTCTTTGATTTTCGTAGGTTTAGGTTCACACTGGCTGTCACAGACATACCTTCTGGTGGTTGAAATACGAGCCATGCTTGTTCTACGGAATGAGTTCACTGATGTACTGAAGGCTGTGTTATGATCTATATTATTAATTGCAGCCCAAGTGAATAAGTTATGGATAACAACACGCCGAATAAAATAAACTTTAATTACATATATAAAGTGGCAATAATTACGTGTACATTGTTTTCCTTCAAATTAAACAAAACGGACTTACAGAATACATAGTTTTTGCATTTCTTTTAGCAAATTAAATTATCTTTTCAACGATAGGTTACACTATAAGATTGATCTATTATTCCGGAGATATACGAGATTTAGTATGTCGTGTGGTGGCCATTTTGAGGACGTCATAATGTGTTTTCCATCAAATTACTCAGCAACTAATAGATTTACGGCAATCCGGGATTTCTTTTAGCAAATTAAATTATCTCTCTAACAAGGTCGCACGATAGGATTGATCGATTAGTTCCGGAGAGATTTAGTACATCGCAGGGTGGCCATTTTGATGACGTCATCACGACTACCATCGTCACTTACAGGAGTTTCTCCCGGTGGATTTACAAACTACAATATGTGTACAGCTTTTATGCGTAATATGCAGCTTGTTGCCGGAACTGAAATGTTTTGCACTATTAGTCACTAACTGTGTGCAGTATAATAAAGTACCTATACATGTCCTTACTGTTTTGACATATAATAAGAGAAGAAACTGTTTTGACATATAATAAGAGAAGAAAAAAATGATAACGGCGGGTTCGATTGCTTTGACGACCGCAAACGAACCCCTTCCCTGATAGGGTCGCCCTATCTTCAATCTTTATTGGGACCAGTTTTTCCTTTGTAACTTCATTACAGTCACAGCTGTTCATCCTAGCACATTCTACATAAGAAAGAGTAGGGAGGGAGTGGAGCTGATAACACTGTCCTGTATGCCGTGATAACCAACCTTGTACAACACAAGTCACCATTATATCTCAACGTACGACACGGTCGCCTCCCTGCAACCGGGTATTCCTTCCGCTGTCATTCTTCGGCCTCCTCCCTATCCACCAAGCAACTGCTTCTCTTGTTCTGCCCATAGATGGCTCCAGCGGCTCCCGGGGATTCTCTGTATCACAATCACTTGCGTGAAACTGGCCTCCATCCACAGCGGCATTGTTTTAGGACCGCGTCATCTTCTAGCCTTGTACTTTCTTACAAATGGATCCTGTACAAAGTAACGACCCTCCAGACTCCAGATGACTAAGGTACACTAGCTGTATGGATACTGCTACTTCAACTCCTGCTCCAAGCCCAGAAAGTTGCCGTTGCCCCTGGTCAATTTCTTGTGCCACGACCGCATTTCGACCCTTTTCTAGTGTTAACACCAAAGAATTTGTGACTGGTTTACCAACACATGTCCTGTGTGTAAGGCAATTTCAGAAGACAAGTGGCTCCAGATCCTACAACAAAAAACTTTAAGAATATTAAAAAAGTTGTCAAAAAATTTTGGAGCAGATGGCAAGTAAAAATATTTTAAAAACTTGTCAAAAAATGTTGGAGCAGTATGGCAAGGGCCAGCCTGCAAATGGGAAGCGTATGTACACGGCAATGTACAGTGACAGTCAAGCTGCCTTAGAAGAATGGTTGGCAGATGTTCGTGCAAGGAATGACCCAGTGACGGGACCGATTCTAAAAGAAAAGGCAAATTCTTTTGCTTTTTTGTTTGGAAGATAAGTACCATGGAGGGAAAAAAAAGTAAAAAGCAACTGGCAGCTTTTTGTTGCAATTTTTTTCTTCTTTTAATTTCAGTTATAATAACTACAGATATAAAGTACAAATGTACCCTACTCCTTAGAATTCGTTATAGGTGAAGTTGGCTGTACAGTGTTTTTTTAATAACAAATTTT